>JAJPUD010006415.1:114696-130452 GCA_023553655.1 Myrmecobius fasciatus
AAAAATTCAGAGAACACTCTTTAAGCTGACCAAACTTCCCTATGCTATGTGTGTCAAAGCAAATAAATTTTACCACATGACTTGTATGCATTTATACCAAACTAAATAAATAAATAATTGAATATACATGAAGTCAGTTACTGTGATAGGGAGAGAGACAATCCAAATATGATTCATTGCCTACTGAGTAAGATATATTAGCTATCAAAAAATATAGCAGGCTACCCCAATGAACTGTATTTATTTCTTAGTTAGCTAAATGTGTCATAGAACTCATTCAAAGAAACAAAGTAATTATCTACAGCATTTGAAGAACTTTGTTGAGGATATAACAGGATAGACTTGAAGGTTAGAATTGCTAGATAGATTTACAGTCAGGAAAACCTGTTCTCTAATCCTTTCTTTGATACTAGCTAGCTGTGTGATCCAGGGTAAATCATAAGTCACTTAATTTTTCTGTGTATGTCTCATGAAATTTTCTTGGACTTATCTAAGTCGATTGAGAAGGAGATTTCTCTATACCTAAGGAATTATAAGTTATCTCTTTATATATGTGAAAGGATCACTTGTTTTTAATCCCAAAAGCTATGGTAATGGAAATGTCAGCACATGTATATGAAATTTATACATCACTTCATCAATTGGATGAGTGGCATATAGTTGATATAACACTTTTAAAAATATGCATGCTAAGAACCGAATGGATTGCACCATCAAGTGAATCTCATACATCAATGACTAGAGCTATTATATCTGACACATTCACTTTCCAGCAGACACCAATCAAGTGAACTGAATAAAACCACTGTCAGAAAAAGTTAAGGTCAGCAATGGCTTCACAGAAAGAACCATTTGTTATGGCTGACAATGTGACTTCAGATACAGGGCTTGCAGTGTTCCAGTTGTTTCCAGATCCCCAAGAACATGATTGATCACTAGGAAAAAGAAAGGAAAGTAGCAGATTTGAACAGTTTTATATCTGCAGAGGAGAGAGAGCTCATTTCTTAACACTTTCATGAACAGATTCAGCAGTCAGACTTGTTTTAGAAGAGAGGGGGGAAGGGAAAATGCAATTTTGCACTTCATCTCTAATATTCTTCACTTTGTACTCAAACATGGATCAGAATTGAAAAGGAATGTTCAAGCCATGTAAATTTGTAGGTGAAAAAGCTGTGTGCTAGAGAGATTTGTATCAACCAGCATCATAAAAATATTAGTTGGAAGTGCTGAAACTTGAACCCAGGTCTGATGATTCCAAATCCAGTATAGATTCCATTCCAAATATCCAGATTATTAATCTGTATAATTTCATATGTTCATTTTTGGGGAGAGAGTGGATTCAGAAATTTTTCACTCTTGCAATCAGATCCAGCTTTCATCTTTTCCTCTTAACCCCTGTTTACTGTCGCTATTCTTCTCACCACCTACTTATTTCTATCTCTTGTTTTCTCTAGTGTTGGAAACTGTAAGATTCTATAGGGATTTAGGCATATCATAGGCTTATAGTAATCCTCATCTAAACTAGGGATTCTTAAACTTTTTGTTTAAACTTATGAACCCTTTTTTCTTGAGAAATTTTACATGACTGGATATATAGATATATAACAGGTATAGAAATCAAACATTTACTGACAATAAATCATAATTTTGCAACCTCCATATTCAGCTATATAATGCTATGGGGAGTGGGGGTCCATAGTTTAAGGAGGTTTGATGTAAACAACCTAAAAGCTATTTGTCTCTGTGAAACACTTATGGAAATATCCAACAAAGACTTTTAAAAGAAATCAAGTTACTCATAAGAAGAATAAATTATCCATCAATCAACAAGAATTTTTTACATATTTATGAGCCAGACATTGAACTAGAAATTGGGATGCAAAAGCAAATGAAGTATCTGCCCTTGAGATCCTTACATTCTAACTGGGTCAATAATAGATTAAAGTATATGAGTGTATACAATATGAGCGTGTACACATATTGTCTCTCTAGCTATATGTGTGTATACATGTACATATATATATATATATATAAATGTATATGTACTACTTATTAGATATGTACATATAATTATATATACACATATTTAATATTATATATATATTTGCTGGGTGGAGCCGATTGATGTTAGGAGCATTTGGAAAACAAACTCATTATGTGAAGATGGTATTTGATAATTGAAGGAAGTGATGCATTTTAAAATGCAGAGATATAAAGTCTATGAATTCTAGGCAAAAGCATAAATCTATGCTATGACAAGAGGTGGGTATGAGAGATTGTTCTGTATAAAGAATAGTAAAATGACCTGAATTGACTGGACCATGGAACATATGGTGGTGAAAAATACATAATAATCTTAGATGAATAAATAGGATTCCAGGTGTAGAGGGGTTTAAATGCAAGATTATATGTAGAGATTAATGTTTCCCTCTTCCTCTGGCTTGGCCAGAAGTGATATTGACTGAATAATTAGTTATCTCAGGAGCAAGGAGGTTGACAAACTGAAGAAGGGAAGATACTGTAGCCATTTGGAGAAAGAATACTGATTTCGACCAAATAGTATAGACTCAGAACAACCTAGAAATGGAACAGTAATTATGTATTCATAACTAAATAATATCATGAATTTAAGTATTTTGCAAACCTTAAAACCACTTTTTAAATGTGAAATATTATTTCTTAATTATTGTATTATTATTGCTACCATGGTCTGACATACTGATTACTTACTCCATAAAAGAATATCGCAAACACATTGTAGATGATATTTCTGAACTAACTGAACCTGCCCTGTCTCCTGCTATGGGAAGACTATTGTGTCTACCTTAAGCTTATCCAGATCAGTAGAAAAAAGAGGTAAACCAGAAAGAAAAAAGGAGTTTCATTGATAGAGCTTGTGAGAGCTACTGTGTAAATGAGTTTGTGATCATTCTGTTTTATGAGTTCTCTGGACGGTTATTACCATCTGTGCTATCAGTATTCATGAGCTGTTGTGGATCATAAATTACTTCCTTGCTTATTCATTTGCAGATGTGGTAGTAATGAAGTATTGAAGAATGGAAAAAAAGGAAGAGTATAAGGGGAAAAAAATAAAACAGGTAAATGACGTTTAGAGAAACTCTTCTTTATTTGTTTTGTTTTGTTTTTCTAAAGAGTACAGGATGGAAACATCCTGTTTTTTTGCCCGGAATGGATCTAGAATACTATGAGAAAATCCTGTTGTAGTAATGATATCATTAAGAAACTATTATTTCAGATTATTCAGATGCACTCAGGGGGATAGAGTTGCAACAGTCTGTTGCAATAATAAGCTTGCATCATTTGTAGCATGACCATGGGGAAGTCATTAACCCTATTCAAACTTGAGATTTCTTTTATTTCCAATTTGGGGGTGGAAGCAGATGCCCATTGAAGTCCCCTCTAGGGCAATCAAGGTCAAGTCAGTTAACTCACTTTCTTCATCTATACCACAAATACAATTATATATATATATATATATATATATATATATATATATATATACATATATATATGTACATATATATGTATATATATATATATATATACATGCATAGTACCTATTCTATGACTGCTGTGAGACTCAAATGAGAAAATTTAAGTATAAAGGACACCATTACCTGGACCATTCATAGTTCAAGTGACCTCAAAGAAGACTTAGTGAGCATTGTGACTTCATGGATTTCACATCATAATTAGGTGACAAGATTTCTTGAAATAGCTATGAAGCAGGAAAAGTTCATATCTCAAGGGATCAACAAAATTAGATCTATTCAATGGATCACACTTCTCTTTTGGCCTTTATTTAACCCTCCATTTTCCTCAAGAAATTCTCATATTTCCATGGGATATGGAGAAAAGCTACTTTTCTCAAAATACTTCAACAACTTTAAAGTGGTTATCAAAATGTTAGTTATTTCCAGCATAAAACTTTTCAAGAATTTTCATATCTATCATTTTATAAAATCTTTACAAGTTATTATAAAATAATTTGTTTTACTACCATGAAATGAACTCACATTTCACAAAAAAGAAAATCCAGTTTTTTACATACCATGTGATTGGAATGCATGTGCGTATCCTTTTTTTTATTATTATTTTTACCTCTTTTTTGATATATGTTTTATTTTTCCAGTTGATGGGCTCATCCATTATTTTTAAGATTGTTCTTTTCATAGAATATCTTCCAAATCTTGAGGTTTTGAAGGTCTTCTTTCTTATTTTATTTAACTGAAATCACATAAACTTTATTTTTCAAAATTCAAGTTTCTAATTAACTTTTATGTCCTTCTTAGGCACCTAAATTTTGTTTTAAAAAGCACATATAATTTGGAATAATACATACAATGAAGCAAAACAAATCCCCTCACTGGCAATGTCCAAAAACGTGTTTGGACATCATAGTAACTTATTGTACAGCTAAAGACTTTGTCTTTTCCACAAGATCTTTGTCCACTGAGTCTCTGTTGTTTTATAAGCACTGTTTCTTTCACCTGGAGGACTTGATGCTGGTTTCATTTCACTATTTCCTGGATTTCTGTCCTTTTTCGACATTAGATCAAGGATCTGCAAAACGTGGCTAAATTCATTCTAAACATGTTTTGATTTTTTTGTTTTTTACATACTTTGATTTTTTATTTTTTAATATTTCTTGATAAAACCTGGAGTTTTTCTCAGTTCTTAGCTCCTTTCAGTTTCCTGTAGCATTCAACATTTCTGGTCATTTATATCTGCTTTTTTTTTTTTTTTGCTTTTTTTTTGCTGAGGCAATTGGTGTTAAGTGACTTGCCCAGGGTCACACAGCTAGGAAGTGTCTGAGGCCAGATTTGAACTCAGGTCTTCCTGACTTCAGGGCTGGTGCTCTAACCACTGCGCCACCTAGCTGCCCTATATCTGCATTTTTCTGACACTGTTGACTTCCAAGTCTCCTTTGACCTTTCTGGCTAAATCTTTTCAATTTCTTTTCCTGATTCAGAGCCCAGATTGTTTTCTTCCTCCTTAATTTGAGACTACTTTTACATCTTTGCAAATGTTATCTTGGGTGTCTGGTATAATCTACTTTTTCACCTTCAGATGTTAAAATCCCTAGCTCTCTCCTAGGCTTGACTTAAATGACACTTCAAATAGAAAACTTTTATCTATATTAATTAAAAAAATAATGAGGACTTTCCTCCATTATGAGTATTTTTTCTATGATATATTTGTCTACATATTTCGTATTTACTTCTTTGTGTACATATTGATTGTCTCTAGCAGTATTTAATCTTCATGAAGGCAAGGCCTTTTTTCTTTTTTCTTATCTTGTATTTATATCCTCTACTTGACATTTAGTAGGCACTTAATAAATGGCTGTTAAATTGAATTGAATTGAATTTTTCATATGTCTCTGCCAACTTTTGAGAAATAATTTCCTTTCTCATTATACCATGATCAGAAAGAGTGATATATTTCACTTTTCAAGTCACAAAAGCTAATCTTTCTTGTACTTAAATTCTATCCTTTCCCCTGTCCCTACTTCCCTTTTCAATATTTAACTCTTGTAACTAAGCCCTCCTTTTCTTTTTTTTTTTTTTTTGGTTCATCCATTTACATAGTACAATCCCTCATTACCTGCCTTTGTCTCTTGCAGTAGAAGAACCAATAGATTTTCCTTCTCTTACATTGGTGTCTCAAATCTTTATACAATTTAGCACCACTTTACTTTTTTAGTCATATCAAAGAATTTACTTTAAAATATTCTAATTTTAAGCTCATGTAGTCTCATCATTGTTTTAAGAATTATTTATCTATTCTTGGCTATCAACATACCTATCAATAGCAATATCTTTTACTTCTATTGTTTTTGAAATGGGGAATATAATGCTACGACCTTGTACTGCTTAGTCTCAACCCTTATGTTTTGTCATAAAAGGAAAAAATGCAGAGTGTTAGCTTTTTATGCTTCTAAAAGAATTGGAGCACATTCATTTTTAGCTGACCCATTCTTGCAGTGGTGCTCACATCTGGTTAAGGGCTAAAAATAAGAAAGTAGTTACCTTCAATGTTTAGATAGTAAGAAATAAGCATGGAAGCAAGGAAATCAAAAACAAAAACAATTTGCAGATTACTTTACAAGACTAAAAATATTAAGATAGCCAAAGCAATTTGTGTTTCTTTTAGTGATCCCTTGCAGTTGCTTCTGTTCTTTTCTAGTGTCCCCCCCCTTATTTTTTTTTCTGGCCCTACTTAAAAGATCTGCCAAGTTTTCTGTTTTATTTTGTTTTTGTTTATTGGATTGTTTGTTTTGTTTTGTTTTCTGAATACCCAAAACTACTTGCAGTAACCCAAATCTTTTTCTTTCTCTTCTTGATTTGTACACAAGAAGACTGCATTTTCACAAGTTAAGGTAGCACTCAAATGGGTTCATGAAAGATAAGATAATTCTATCCCATTCATGGAAATGCTTATTTGTTCAGTATCAACAAATTATCTGATCAGTTTATAGAATTAAGGGAAGATGAGAATTTATTAAGTATTTACTATGAGCAGTATTATAAATATCTAGTATGCAAACTACTCTTAAGTGTTGAGGAAAAAATGCAAACATGAAAAAGAAGAGAGAAATAGAAAAACAGAGGACAAAAAAAAACATATTTGGTAGAGTCACAAAGCTGCTAAGCTTATATATAGGACAGGGAATATCTACCTTGGACACCCCTTCTGGAATCATTGCTATTATCAAATTGACTCCATTGTCTGGCAAAAGAGGAAAAAATCAGAAAAGAGGATATGCAATAATAGGCAGATGACAATATGGCTTGAATTAATGAATGGATGAATGTAAACCAGAATAATTTCATTGGGTTCTGGGGCAATTTTTTTTGAAAGGAATTGATTTTTTTAAATGTTATTTTATTTGCAAAACATATGTATGGGTAATTCTTCAACATTAATCCTTACATAGCTTTCTGTTACAGATTTTTCCCCCCAACTCCCCACCCCTCCCCTAGATGGCAGGATATCCACTACATATTAATTACGTTAAAATACTTGGCAAATTGAATATATGTATACATATTTCCAAACTTATCATTGTTGTGCAAGAAAAATCGTATCTACACGAAAGACATATCAGATAAAGGAAACAGAATGTAAGAAACATCATTCAAGACTATGAGAATGTTATGTTGTGGTCCATATTTCACATCCCTCTCTCTGGGTGTATATGGCTTTCTTCAGTGAACAATTGGAAGTGGTTTGAAACATTTCATTGTTGAAGAGAGCCATGTCCATCAGAATTGATCGTCATATAGTGTTGTTGTTGCCGTGTATAATGATCTGCTGCTAATGCTCATTTCACTCAGCATCAGTTCATGCAAGTCTCTCCAGGCCTCTCTGAAATCGTCCTGCTGGTCGTTTCTAGCCACTACAAAAAGGGCTGCCACAAACATTCTTGCACATGTGGGGCCCTTTCCTTCCTTTATGATTTCTTTGGGATATAAGCCCAATAGAAATGCTGGTGGGTCAAAGGGTATGCACATTTTGATAACTTTTTGAGCATAGTTCCAAATTGCTCACCAGAATGGCTGGATCCGTTCACAGCTCCACCAACAATGCATCAGTGTCCCAGCCTTCCCACATCCCCTCCAACATTCATCATTAACTTTTCTTGTCATTTTAGGCAATCTGACAGGTGTGTAGTGGTACCTCAGGGTTGTCTTGATTGGCATTTCTCTGAACAATAGTGATTTGGAGCACCTTTTCATATGACTATAAATAGTTTTAATTTCATCCTCTGAAAATTGTCTGTTCATATCCTTTGACATTTATCAATTGGAGAATGGCTTGAATTTTTATAAATATGAGACAATTTTCTATATATTTTAAAGTTGAGACCTTTATCAGAACCTTTAAATATAAAGATGATTTCCCAATTTATTGCTTCCCTCCTGATCTTGAGTGCATTGGTTTTGTTTGTACAAAAACTTTTTAACTTAATATAGTCAAAGTTATCTGTTTTTCAAGTAAGAGTTCCAGTTCTTCTTTGGACATAAATTTATTCCATCTCCTAGGTCTGATAGGTAAAATATATCATGTTCCTCTAATTTACTTATAGTATCACTCTTTATATCCAGATCATGAACCCATTTAGATCTTATCTTGGTATGTGGTGTTAGATGTGGGTCAACCCCTAATTCCTTCCACAATAGTTTCCAATTTTCCCAGCACTTTTTGTCAAATAGTGAATACTTATCACAAAAGCTGGGGTCTTTGGGTTTATCAAAGACTAAATTGCTGTAGTTATTGCCTAGTTTGTCTTGTGATTCTATCCTATTCCACTGATCAACTAGTCTATTTCTTAGCCAGTACCAAATGGTTTTGATGACCGCTGCTTTGTAATGTAGTTTTAAATCTGGTACAGCAAGTCCACCATCATCAGCCTTTTTTTTTTCATTAATTCTCTTGAAACTCTTGACCTTTTGTTCTTCCAAATGATTTTTCCTACTATTTTTTTTTAGATCTAGATTTTTTAATAATCTGTAAGATAATTTCTTGGGAGTTTCATCGGTATGGCACTGAATAAGTAAATTAGTTTGGGTAGTATTGTCATTTTTATTATATTTAATCGGCCTACCCATGAGCATTTTAAGTTTTTCCAATTGACTAGGTGTTATGTTATTTGTGGGGAAAGTGTTTTGTAGTTTAGTTTATATAGTTCTTGACTTTCCCTTGGCAGATAAATTCCCAAATATTTTATACTATCAACAGTTGTTTTGAATGGAATTTCTTTTTGTATCTCTTGCTGCTGAACTTTATTGGTAATATATAAAAATGCTGATGATCTATGTGGATTTACTTTGTATCCTGCAACTTTGCTAAAGTTGTGAATTGTTTCTAGTAGTTTTTTAGTTGAATCTTTAGGGTTCTCTAAGTATATCATCATGTCATCTGCAAAGAGTGATAATTTGGTTTCCTCATTACCTACTCTAATTCCTTTAATCTCTTTTTCTTCTCTTACTGCCAAAGCTAACATTTCTAAGACAATATGAAATAATAATGGTGACAGTGGGCAGCCTTGTTTCACTCCTGATCTTATTGGGAATGGTTCTAGTTTGACTCCATTACATATGATGCTTGCTGAAGGTTTTAAGTAGATACTACTAATCATTTTGAAGAAAAGCCCATTTATTCCTATACTCTCCAGTGTTTTTAATAGGAATGGGTGCTGGATTTTATCAAAGGCTTTTTCTGCATCTATGGAGATAATGATATGGTTTTTGTTAATTTGGTTATTAATATAATTGATTATGCTGATAGTTTTCCTAATATTGAACCAGCCCTGCTTTCCTGGTATAAATCCTACTTGGTCATGGTGTATAATCCTGGGGATAACTTTCTGTAATCTTGTTGCTAAAATCTTATTTAAAATTTTTGCATCAATATTCATTCGGGAAATGGGTCTATAGTTTTCTTTCTCAGTTTTCTCCCTACCTGGTTTAGTTATCAGCGCCATATCTGAGTCACAGAAGGAATTTGGTAGTACACCTTCTTTCCCTATTTTTTCAAATAGTTTATATAGTATTGGGATTAATTGTTCTTTGAATGTTTGGTAAAATTCACATGTAAATCCATCTGGCCCTGGAGATTTTTTCTTAGAGAGTTGATTAATAGCTTGTTCTATTTCTTTTTCTAAAATGGGGCTATTTAAATAATTTATATCCTCTTCTGTTAACCTGGGCAATCTATATTTTTGTAGATATTCCTCCATTTCATTTACATTATCAAATTTATTGGCATAAAGTTGGGCACAGTAACTCCTAATTATTACTCTAATTTCCTCTTCATTGGAGGAAAGTTCTCTCATCATTTTTGAGACTAACAATTTGAATTTGCTCTTTCCTTTTTCTACTCAAATTAACTAAAGGCTCATCTATTTTGTTGATCATTTCATAAAACCAACTCAGTTTTATTTATTAATTCAATAGTTTTCTTATTTTCAATTTTATTAATTTCTCCTTTTATTTTTAGAATTTCCAATTTGGTATTTAATTGAGGGTTTTTAATTTAGTCTTTTTCTAGTTTTTTTAATTGTAAGCCCAATTCATTGATCTTCTCTTTCTCTGTTTTATGCAAGTAACCATCTAGAGATATAAAATTACTGCTTAAAACTGCTTTGGCCATATTCCAAAAATTTTGGTATGTTGTCTCATTAATGTAATTCTACTTGATGAAATTATTGACTGTGTCTATAATTTGCTCTTTCTCCCATTCATTCTTCAGGATTAGATTATTTACTTTCCAATTAACTTGTGCTCTGTTTTCTCCTATCCTTATATTACATGTGAGTTTTATTGCAGCATGATCTGAAGGATACATTTACTATTTCTGCTTTTCTGCATTTGATTTTGAGGTTTTTATGCCCTAACACATGATCAGTTTTCATATAAGTTCCATGAACCAATGAGAAAAAAAAAATATACTCCCTTCTATCACCATTCAATCTCCTCCAGAGATCTATCATTCCTAACTTTTCTAACATTTTGTTTATCTCCTAACTTCTTTCTTATTTTTTTGTAGTTTGATTTATCTAATTCTGAGAGAGCAAGGTTGACATCCCCCACTAGTGTAGTTGTACTGTCTATTTCTCCTTGCATCTCTGTTAGTTTCTCCTCTAGGAATTTGGATGTTATGCCACTTGGTGCATGTATGTTTAGTATTGATACCGCTTCATTGTCTATGGTACCCTTTAGTAAAATATAGTTTCCTTCCTTATCTCTTTTAATTAGATCTATTTTTGCTTTTACCAGATCTGAGATAAGGATTGCTACCCCTGCCTTTCTTTGTTCACCTGAAGCATAAAAGTTTCTGCTCCAGCCCTTTACCTTCACTCTATATGTATCTCTATGTTTTAGATGTGTTTCTTATAAACAACATATTGTAGGATTCTGCCTTGTAATCCAGTCTGCTACCGGCTTTCGTTTTATGGGAGAGTTCATCCCATTCACATTGACAGTTAAAATAACTATATCTGTATTTCCTGCCATCTTATTTATCCAGAGTTATGATTTTCTTTTCCTTTTCCCCTCTCTCCCTTCCCCCCTCTTCAGTGCTTTATTTTTGATGACCACCTCCCTCCAACAACACCTCCTTCCTCCCTCTTTTAAAACCCCTCCCTCCCCTTTGCAACTTTCCCCTAATCCTTCTATTAGTCTATCCCTTTCCTTTCCTCCTTTCTGACCCACCTTCCCACAAGGAGGGTCAGGCCTTTCTTTGAAGCCAAATGTGTCTGATATACTCTCTTAGAGCCCAATCTAATGAGAGTAAGGTTTACACAACACTCATTGCCTTCCTTTCTTTCCCTCAATTATATTAGTTCTTCTTTGTCTTTTCATGAGATTTTGCCTTATTTTACCTTTTCTTTACTTTATTTTACATCCTTCCCCTCCCCTTTTTTTCAGTATATCTCTAATTTCTTTTCCATTATTATCAAAGTAAAATTGAATTATACCCCCATTCTTTAAGGATACCCATAGTAGAAATATAGTTCTCAAGAGTTCTTTCCTTTTTACCTTTTTATGCTTCTCTTGAGTTCTCTATTTGGAGATCAAATTTTTTGTTCAGATCTGGTCTTTTCATTAGAAACTGGTGTAATTCTCCTGTATCATTGAAAGACCATCTTCTTCCCTGGAAGATGATGCTCATTCTAGCTGGATAACTTATTCTTGGCTGTAATGCCAGTTATTTTGCCTTTTGGAATACCTGATTCCAGGCCCTTCATTCCTTTAATGTGGAAGCTGACAGATCTTGTGTAATTCTAATTACACTTTCTCAATATTTGAACTGTTTCTTTCTAGCTGCTTGCAATATCATTTCCTTGGTGTGATAGTCTTGAAATTTGGCCACAATATTTCTTGCGGTTTTAATTTTGGGGTCTCTTTTAGGAGGTGATCGTTGAATTCTTTGAATGCCAATTTTGCCTTCTGATTCTAAATCATCAGGGCAGTTTTCTTTCATGATTTCCTAGAAGATAGCATCCAGGTTCTTTTTTTCATCGTGGCTTTCAGGGAGTCCAATAATCCTTACATTGTCTCTCCTGGATCTGTTTTCCAAGTCAGTTGTTTTTCCTAGGAGATATTTCATATTTTCTTCTATTTTTTCATTTTTTTTTGTTTTTGTTTGACGGATTCTTGAAGTCTTATTGAATCATTTACTTCTATATATTCAGTTTTAATTTTTAAAGTATTATTTCTTTCAGTTATCTTTTCTAGCTCCTTTTGTAATTGGCTAATTGAATTTTGGGGTTCAATGCATTCTTTTTCCATTCTGCCAATTTTATTTTTCAGTGAATTGTTGTAAAAGCTGTCTATGGTGAGAGCTCTCTTCTGCTTCTTGCTCATGTTTTTGAGCTGAGGTCTGAAGCAAGTGCCGTACTGGTAGCCCTTTCAATTTGCCCTGGGGCAGTTCATGGAGTTGACTTTCAGTGAGGGGCTTGTTGGGTTATGTCCGCACTAGGACCACACTTTCAGCTGCTTTCAATCTACCCTTTACCAAAGGCAGATCTGCCAAAGCACCTGCCCACAAGCAGAACAAAGTATCCCAAGCCTCGCCCAGGGACTTCCTGTGTGCCCAAAATCCACCGCTCTGTCCCAGCCCCATCTTCCACCCCAGGCGCGCTGGCATGGCAAGTGGCTGATCCCTTGCCTATCTGAAACTGACCTTCTCTGGAGTTCTTTTAAAGTACATTTTTGATAGAAGTTTGTTGTACTCCATGTGTTTGATGGAGCCCTCACTCCAGAAGCAGTTTGGAGGCTCAATTTATCGGGGTCTGAGGGAAGGTCTCAGGAGCTCACAGAGAATGATGTCTGCAGTTTGCCATCTTGGCTCCACCCCCACAAAAAAGATTTAATGAAATGGCAAAATTATGAAGCTTGGAAAAACAACTGATCTTGAAAATAGATCCAGGAAAGACAATCTGAGGCTTATGAGACTTCCTGAAAACCATGATTCGAAAAACAAAAACAAAAACAAAAACAAAACCTAGACTTTTTTTTTCAGGAAATCATCAAGGAAATTGCCCTGATACCCTAGAATCAAAGATAAAATAGCTATTGAAAGAATTCACCAATAATCTCCTGAAAAAGACCCCAAAATGAAAATTCCAAGGAATATAATGACTAAATTTCAGAACTATCGGGACAAGGAAAATATATTGCAAGAAACCAGAAAGAAACAATTCAAATACCAAGGAACCACAATCAGGATTACCTAGGACATAGTAGCTTCCACCTTAAAGGATTGAAGTGCTTGGAATATGATATTCTAAACAACAAAGGAGCTTGGAATGCAGCCAAGAATAAGCTATCCAGATAAATTGAGCATTATCTTTCAGGGAAGAAGATGGACATTCAATGATACAGATGAATGTCATTTATATCTGAAGAAAATACCAGAGCTGAAGAAAAAAAATCATCTACTTATAGAACTCGAGAAGCATAAAAAGGTAAAAAGGAATGAAGTCTTGAGAACTATATCTCTGTTATGGCTATATACAGAGTGCAGAAATAATTTGATTTTACTGGATAATATAAAAAAGGAACTAGAGATGGGAAGGGAATTATAATAGAAAAAGGGCAAAATGGAGGTAAAATGAGGGAAATTACATCTCATGAAGAGGCAAAGAAGATCTATTAAAACTGAGG
Organism: Myrmecobius fasciatus; assembly: GCA_023553655.1. NCBI lineage: Eukaryota > Metazoa > Chordata > Mammalia > Dasyuromorphia > Myrmecobiidae > Myrmecobius > Myrmecobius fasciatus. The sequence goes on from JAJPUD010006415.1 coordinate 128,394, forward strand.
GAAAGACAGGAGGGGAATGAACAACTTGTGAATCTTACTCTAATCAGGTTTGGCTCAAAGAGAGAATATTAGACATATTTGGTTTCACAGAGAATCTTGTCTCACCTTATAGGGAAATGGGAAGGGAAAGGGAAAAGAAAAGTGGGAGGCTAATAGAAGGGAAATCAGATGTAGTAGGGAAAAGGTATAAGAAAGAGGGAGAGGATATAAAGGTGGAGGACTTCTTTTTTTTTTTTTTTCTTTTTTCTTTTTTTTTTTTTTTTTTTTTTTTGCTGAGGCAATTGGGGTTAAGTGACTTGCCCAGGGTCACACAGCTGTTACGTGTCTGAGACCAGATTTGAACTCAGGTCCTCCTGACTTCAGGGCTGGTGCTCTATCCACTGCGCCACCTAGCTGCCCCAAGTGGAGGACTTCTTGAGGGAAGTGGTATTCAAAATTAAAATTTTGGGGAGGAGGGAAATGGGGAAATGAAAGAGAAAAGCATAATTTGGGGTAACTAAAATGACAGGAAATACAGATTTACTCATTTTAATTATGAATGTGAATGGGGTGACATATCCTATAAAATGGAAGCAGATAGTAGAGTAGATTAAAAACCAGTATTCTATAATATGTTGTTTACAAGAAAGACATTTAAAGCAAAGTGATACCTATGAAGTAAATGAAAAAGGCTGGAGCAAAATCTATTATGCTTTAGGTGAAGTAAAAAAAAAATGCAGGGATAGTGATCCTGATCTCAGATCAAGCAAAAGCAAAAATACATCTAATTAAAAGAGATAAGGAAGGAAACTATATCTTGCTAAAGGGTACCATAGATAATAAAGTAATATCAATGCTAAACATGTATGCATCAAATGGTATAGAATCTAAGTTTCTAAATGAGAATTTAAGAGAGCTCCATGAAGAAATAGACAGCAAAAGAATCATAGTATGGAATCTCAACATTGCTCTCTCAAAATTAGATAAATTGAACCACAAAATAAATAAAAAAAGGAGATAAATAGAATATTAGAAAAGTTAAGTTAAGAAAATTGAATGGAAAAAGTTTACTTTTTTTCTTGATGTTTATGGCACCTATACAAAAATTGACCATATATTAGGGCATGAAGAACTCAAAATCAAATGCAGAATAGTAAAAATAGTAAATGCATTATTTTTTTCAGATCATGATGCAATAAATATTATATTCAATAAAAGGCCAGAGGAAAACAGACCAGAAATTAATTGGAAACTAAATAATCTAATCTTAATGAATGAAAAGGTGAAACAGCAAATCATAGACACAATCAATAATTTCATGCAAGTATGGCAGAAACTAGGTATTAACCCAGACCTAACACCATATACAAATATGCGGTCTAAATAGGTTCATGATCTAGTAATGAGTAATATTTTGAGCAAATTAGAAGATAATAGAAGAAACCATAGGATGGTTTACCTCTCAGATCTGTGGAGAAGGAAGGGATTTGTGACAGAAGAAGAATTGGAGATCATTATTCATTGAAAAATAGAAAATTTTGATTATATTAAGTTAAAAGGCTTTTATATAAACAAAACTCATGCAGGCAAGATTAGAAGGAAAGCAATACAATGGGAAAATACTTTTAGATTCAAGGGTTCTGCTATGGGCCTCATTTCTAAAATATAGAGAGAATTCACATAAATTTATAAGAATTCAAGCCATTCTCCAATGGTCAAAGGATATGAATAGGCAATTTTCAGATGAAGAAATTGAAATCATTTCTAGTCATATGAAAAGTAGCTCTAAATCATTATTGATCAGAGAAATGCAAATTAAAACAACTCTGAGATACCACTACATATCTCTCAGAATGACTAAGTTGACAAGAAAAGAAAATGACAAAAGTTGGAGGGGATGTTGGAACACTGGGAAACAAACATTTTTTTGGTGGAACTGTGAATGGATCGAACCATTATAGTGAGCAATTTGGAACTATGCCCAAAGGGTTTTCAAGCTGTGCATACTCTTTGATCCTGCAATGTATCTTCTGGACTTATATCCCAAAGAGATCTTAAAGGAGGGAAAGGGATTTGCATT
>JAJPUD010006416.1:459-13259 GCA_023553655.1 Myrmecobius fasciatus
ATATATATATATATATATAGTAAGCACTATGTAAATGTTAATTATTGCCATTATTATTATTCCTTAATTGAATTACTCCATACTGCATTATTCTCTGAGTAAAACTCAGATCTAATCTAAAAGATATGATTAGTACAAAATTCCAAAAATGATGCATGATTTTCTATAAAAGATAATTTAGAAATTCATTCATTTGAATTAATGTTACCTGATTGATATGTTATTTTGTTTTTAAATTATCTTATAGTGTTAAATATGGTATACCATTGTATCAGAAATCCTATTGGAAAAGCAACTGCTCTCTTAATCTGGATGTTGTTAGATTATGAATTAAGCTATTAAGAATGTGGTCACAATGTTTGAAAACTGTTAAATATTTAATATTTCCTTTAAAATAGGTAATAACTTACTTTTTGTACTGCTGGGGTTCAGGTGTCATGAAGTTTCTCAAAAAAATTTGTAAGCTTAGACCTTCTCCAAATCAAGAGCCAAAAATGTTATTATGTTGTCAAGAGCAGGCTAAATCCATATGGGGTTTTTATTTTTTATGTTTTTAAGCTTACTTTGCTTTAACATTTTCTTAAGTCTAGACAATATAAATTCTGATTTGTAACATTGGCAGATTTCTGAGCTGCAAAAGCTTACAGTGAGAATTTAACAGTTGGCTTTGTGGAAAGCCCCAGAATCCCCCGGCCTATGATCTAAAAAGAAACTACCACCCCCAGCATTTCCTCTGTCCCCATATTACTTCTTTCTCCAAATTCCCTTAAGCTACCCTGTTGTTCACTTATTCTAGTTGTGTCCCACTCTTCACAACTGCATTTGATTTTTTTAGCAAATATATGGGAATGATTTGCCATTTCCTTTTCCAGTTCATTTTTTTTTGGGGGGGTAATTCTTTTTTTTTTTTTTTTAATGAAAGCTCTTTATTTGCAAAACATATGCATAGGTAATTTTTCAACATTGACCCTTGCAAAGCTTTTTGTTACAAATTTTTCCCTCCTATCCCCCACCTCCTCCCCTAGATGGCAGGAAGTCTACTACATGTTAATTATGTTAAAATATTTGAGAGATTGGATATGTGTATACATATTTATAGTTATCTTGCTGTACAGGAAAGAAAAAAAAAAAAAAAACCCCGAGAAGGAAAACATAATGAAAGCAAGCATCAATAGAGAGTGTGAAAATGTTATGTTGTGGTCTAGACTCAGATCCTCCAGGCCTCTCCCTGGGTGTATATGGCTTTCTTTATCACTGTACAACTGGAACTGGTTTAAAACATCTCACTATTGAAGAGAACCATGTCCATCAGAACTGATCATCATATGGTCTTGCTGTTGCTGTGTACAATGATCTCCTGGTTCTGCTCATTTCACCCAGCATCAGTTCATGCAAGTCTCTCCAGGCCTCTCTGAAATCATCCTGCTGGTCGTTTCTTACAGAACAATAATATTCCATAACATTCATATACCATAATTTATTCAGCCATTCTCCAATTGATGGGCATCCTTTCAGTTTCCAGTTTCTAGCCACCACAAAAAGGGCTGACACAAACATTTTTGCATGCGTGGGACCTTTTCCTTCCTTTAAGATCTCTTTGGGATATAGGCCCAATAGAAACACTGCTGGATCAAAGGGTATGCACAGTTTGATAACTTTTTGAGCATAGTTCTAAATTGCTCTCCAGAATGGTTGCTTCAGTTGACAATTCCACCAACAATGTATCAGTGACCCAGTTTTCCCACATCCCCTCCAACATTCGTCATTATCTTTTCCTGTCATTTTAGCCAATCTGACAGGTGTGTAGTGGTATCTCAGAGTTGTCTTAATTTGCATTTCTCTGATCAATAGTGATTTGGAGCACCTTTTCATATGACTAGAAATAGTTTTAATTTCATCATCTGAAAACTGTCTGTTCATATCCTTTGACCATTTATCGATTGGAGAGTGCCTTGAATTCTTATAAATTTGAGAGAATTCTCTATATATTTTAGGAATGAGGCCTTTATCAGAACCCTTAAATGTAAAAATGATTTCCCAATTTATTGCTTCCCTTGTAATCTTGTCTGCATTAGTTTTGTTTGTGCAAAAACTTTTTAACAATATAATCAAAATTATCTATTTTGTGATCAATTAAAAGTTCCAGTTCTTTGGATGCAAATTCCTTCCTTCTCCACAGGTCTGAGAGGTAAGTCATCCTCCATAAGGGTTTTAGCAAGGAAAAGGGAGGACACATAGGTTTTTATAGGGGAAAATAACCTCAGGAGGTGGTATGATATCTTGACTTTCTGATTGGATGCAGTAACTCAGGATTTATGGTGATTTTATTAATACAAAGAATTCATCTATGAATTCAACCACAGGCCTCCATTTAAAGAACAAAAGGCCCAAGTAAGATCAAAAGGTCAAGATAATCAGTGCTTCTCCCTGCTTGCCTCTGGGAGTAGCTTGAGCTAAAAATCCAGGCTTTCTTTTATATCTAGGAGTTTTCTCCTCCAATCTCATCAGTATCACAGACCCCTTAATGTTATCCTTATCTGTGAGGGTTATCTGAGGATTTTCTATTTGGGCTGTGTTATTAGATCTTATCATTCCTCCTGATAATGTGGCTGTAAAAATCTTAAAGTAATGTAGCTGAGAATCTAAGACCACTTCCAGCCAAGGCAGCATAAAACTTTGCTTGTAGTAAAAAGTGAGTTCATTTTGGATTATTTGACCATCATTTATGGGAATTTGTATCAATAAATAGTAAATATTAAGTTACATCTTTGAACCAGCTCAGTAATAATAGTTTTATATTCAAAAATTTTATTTTGTGAATTATTGCTTACTGATGTTATTTATTTTATTAATTACTGATTGTTAAGAGTTTTTAGTTAATTGCTTAAACTAATATCTATGGCCCAGATTTAAATTTAACTGTGTAAGCCTAAGTAGTAAGCATATCAAATCCTGAAAATAAATGACCAAAGTCTCACAGAAGTTATTTAATTGTTGTTAACTTAAAAATATCAAAAAGTTCAGAGGTGAATACCCAATTGTTAAATAAAGGATAAAATTAAATAAAGCCAAACAGCCAATAGTGGTTGCTGGCAAAAAACTTTCTTTATTTCATGAAGAGGGAAACCAGACAAGCAGAGAATTATGAAGGAAAACTCTTCTAATATCCTAGAATCAAAGGCTAAAATAAAAAGATTAATCACCTCCTAAAAGAGATTCCAAAATAAAAACTCCTAGGACTATTATAGTCAAATTCCAGAGCCTCCACTTCAAGGAGAAAATAGTACAAGCATCCAGAAAGTAATAATTGAAATATTGTGGAACCATAATCAGGATAACACAAAATTCAGCAGCTTCTACATTAAAGAATCTGAAAGCTTGCAATGTGAATTTAGGAAGCAAAAGAGCTAGGATTATAATCAAGAATTACCTACTCAGAAAAACAGCATAATTCTTCAGGGAGAAAAAAAAAAAGGATATTTGATGAAAAGACCTTAAATGAATAGAAAACTTGAGTTTTTAAAAATCATTTCCCCCAATTTATAAGCTAAAAAAAATTTAGCCTACATTTACATTTTTTGTTTCAAATTTTTTCTCTCCCCTCATATCTGAATTCTAAGACAGTAAGTAATTTGATTTAGGTTATACCTGTACAATCATATCAAATTTATTTCCATATTAGACATGTTATGAAAGAAGAAATCGGCCAAGAGAAGAATAAAACATGACAAAAATACAGTGAAAAATAGTATGCTTTGATCTGTATTCATATTCTATCAGTTTTTTTCTCTGGATGTGGGAGCATTTTTCAGCATAAGTCCTTTGGATTGCTGTGATCAATGAATGGCATCAATGTATCAATTTAGTTATTATTAAATCACTCAAGGTTGATCACCATACTGCTGTTACTGTATACTATATGTGGTTCTTCTGATGCTGAGTGAAATGAGCAGAACCAGGAGATCATTATACAGGGCAACAACAATACTATATAATGATCAATTCTGATGGACATGGCTCTCTGCAACAAGGAAATGTCTCAAACCAGTTCCAATTGTTCACTGAAGAAAGCCATATACACCCAGAGAGAGGGATGTGAAATGTGGACCACAACATAACATTTTCATGTCCTCTATTGATGTTTGCTTGCATTTTGTTTCCTTTATCTGATTTTTTTTTCTTGTAGACACAATTTTTCTTGCACAACAATAAGTGTGGAAATATGTATATATATATGTATATATATATATATATATATTCAATTTGTCATGTATTTTAACATAATTAACATGTAGTGGATATCCTGCCATCTAGGGGAGGGGTAGGGAGTAGGGAGGAAAAATTTGTAACAGAAAGCTTTGTAAGGGTTAATGTTGAAGAATTACCCATACATATGTTTTGCAAATTTAAAAAAAAAAAATCTATATGTGATTCTTTCTCACTCCACTGTGTATCAGTTCATTTAAGTCTTTCTAGGTTTTTCCAAAATCAGCCTATCATATATCACAAGTTGTTCAGCCATTCCCCAACTGATAGGTATCCCTTCAATTTTAAATTCTTTGCCATCACAAAAAGAGTAGCTATTAATTTTTGTACAAATAGGTTCTTTCCCTTCTTTTTTGGGGGGGAGGGGGGAAGAACTTTTAGGGATGCAGACCTAATTGTGCCATTGCTGGATCAAAGGGCATAGTTCCAAATTGCTCTTCAAAATGGTTGGATCAGTTCACAATTCTACCCACAGTACATTAGAATCCTAATTTTCCCACATGTCCTCCAATATTCATCACATTCCTTTTCTGTCATATTAGCCAATTTGATAGGTGTGAAGATGGTACCTCAGGATTGTTTTCAACATTCATCTTTGCAAAACCTTGTATTCCAAATATTTCTCACTCCTTATCCCCTCCCCTCAATAGTAAGCAATCTGATACAGGTTAAACATGTTCTATTTTCCTTCTAATCTTGGTTGTACTAGTTTTGTTGTGTGAAATCTTTTTAAAATATAATCAAAGTTATCCAATTTACATCTTGTAATGCTCTCTATATAGTTTAGTCCTAAATTCTTCCTTTCTTCATAAATCTGACAGATAAACCATTATATATTATCCTAATTTGCTTATATCACCCTTTACCTCTTAATCATGTAACCATTTTGAACTTATCTTGGTATATGTTGTAAGGTGTTGAAAGGTGTTTCAATATGAAACACAAAAAGGAAAACAAATAGAAAACAAATAATTCAATAAGATTAAACTTTTATCTTTCTACATGGGAAAATGACACTTAGTAGTTTCTGACTAAGAACTTTCTCTAGAGAGGCCATTGGTGGGGTGGTTTGTTTATACATAGTGATTTGTATATTGCCTCCCATATAAAATTTGAGTTCTTGAAAATAGAGATTGTTTTTCTATCCTTCTATGTATTCCCAGTAGTTAGAGCACTGCCTGGCACATAGTAGATGTTAGTAAATATTAGTCGACTTTCTGATTTCACAACCTATTGTGATGTTTCTGATGCTCTGGTTCATTTTCACCACCTTACATTAGGAGATGCACAGTGGACTGCAAAGATTCAGTATAACCTACCACATTGATTAGACCATAAACATTTATATACATTAGACTTGGTCATCCTGAAGGAAAGAGGAAAAATCTAGCATTTCTAACTCTGCTTCCCTCCCCTAAACTCCCTCCACTATAGTACTCTCATTATTACACATTAGCACCCTTTTTATACTATATTGCATTAGTATATTAATATCTTTCCTTACTATGAAAAAATCTGAGCTCCCATTTATACTCCCCCTTACCTCTGTCCCCCATCTGAGACATATGAACTCTTTCATATTTTTTGATCTTTTACATGCCATTTACTTCCATTTTATACTGTTTTGGGTTGTGCTCATTTTGCAACTGGAAAACCTAGGAGAGTGAAAGTTCCTATCAGGATAAGGAAAAGAATGCATGTGCCAAGTCTGCATAGTTGGACTTGAAGCTACAAATGATCCTTTCTCTTTTTCCCTTCCCATGATCTGGTCCTCACTTAGAGAAACATAAAACTTCAAAAAAAAAAAAAAAAAAAAGTAAAAGTAGGTAGATGCTTTGGGGCAAGCTAGGAGTTACAAAGGATAGGATGCTGGGCTGTAAGGTGTTGATCAATATGCTATGTGATCCTGCGCAAGTTACTTTACCTTGTTTGCTTCAGTTTCTTCACCCATTAAATGAGTTTTAGAAGAAGATGGTAAACCACTCCAGGATCTTTACCAAGAAAATCCTAAATGGGGTCAGGAAGGATCAGAAACTACTAAACTGACTTGACAGATAAACGATTATAATTATATACTCTATAGTGGTAGGAGGAGCAAAATTAAGATTTACAGCAGAGCTTGAAGAAAGCCTGCTATTTAACAGGGAATTCTCAGGAGCGAATTCCCACGTCCTCTCCCTTGAATATCCTTGACCATGACTTTGATCACCTTCTAAGTTCTTCTACTACTAGATAACGATTCTCTGGCATTATGTTCTACTCTAGCCATCAACTTTTTCCTTCAAGTCAGTTGAAGCTTACTTAGGTCGTTCTTCTCACATCTCAAACCTGGGTCTTCCTTGGGATGACCTTCGAGCTGTTTAATAATCAGGTCAAATGCTGCAAGTAGTTCAGTGGCTGAAGCTTTAGCTACCCGTAGGAAACAGTGGCGCAACCCAACCACCACAAGCCGCCTGCCCAATCCGGAGCCCCGAGGAACGCGAGGCTGGCGTCAGCTCGCGCGCGCAGTTTAGCGTGCGGAGTGACGTACACGGTTTTGTCAGGTTGAAAGGGCCGAGTGCTGTCTTAGCTGGAAGTGGGTGTAGACCACGAAGAAGGTTCCCGGAAGACTTCTTTCTCCTTAGAAGTTCTGATGGCTGGCATGACACTCGGAAGGGCCTGGCAACAGATGTCTTGGTTCTATTACCAGTATCTGCTCGTTACCGCGCTCTACATGCTGGAACCCTGGGAAAGGACTGTCTTCAGTATCCTATTCAATTGGCTGTGGGGGAGGGCGGTGAGGGGCTGGGAGGTGGGTAGGCGCGGGATTAGAGCCAGATTCGCAAAGGGAAGGAGGTAATAGTGGCCTGTAGAGAAGTCCTAAAGAGGTCAGGTTCCAGATGCCGAATGGCGGAGAGAAGTCCTGATAGTCTGAGAGAGAAACCCAGACTAGACTGGCAATGTGGACCTGTAAGTGCCTGGAAAAGATTGATGGGTACCAGTGGAAGAGAGAGCCTGGAGAAGGGACGGTAGGAAAGGGGGAGTTGAGAGGTATGTCAGCGCTGGTGTGTATCCTAGAGGTATTGGGGAGGGGAGGAGACGAAGTGAGGATGACCTCTGAGAAAAGTGTCCAGGCAAGTGAAGATGCTAAGATTTGTGTGATGGGGTTGAAGGTATCTTGCGTTCTGGCTATGTTTGAGGGAGAGAGTTAGAGATTTGTGTGCAACACCGTATAAATCCAATGTATTAGCCTTTTCCCCAAGTTTCCAAATAATTGGTCCGAGAAAAACAGTTTAGATTTATCTTTGTGCTGGATCCGTTTAAAGTCCCAGATTTTATTCATTAACACTTAACTATTTATGCAGTATACTATTTATAAATGGTAAAGAAAGGAATTCTTAGAGTTAGTAACTAATAATAAGCCTTGTACAGTTCTTACTGAAGGTACAATTTTTGTTAATTTTCTAGAGGAAAGAATATGAGAGATTTATTGCCTTGACCACTTTACATAGTTATTTTGTGTCTTGTCTTAGTGGCAAATACATGGCATTCATTTCTGTATACCATTGTTTTAAATATGTTTTTCTGGAGATGGCTTAGTTTTTAAATTTAAATTTTAAAAAAAATGTTTCTTTTTTTTTTGCTTTTTGCTGAGGCAATTGAGGTTAAGTGACTTGACCAGGGTCACACAGCTAGGGAATGTCTGAGACCACATTTGAACTCAGGTCCTCCTGACTTCAGGGCTGGTGCTCTATCCACTGCACCACCTAGCTGGATGGCTTAGTTTTTAAAAGGAATATGTGAAAAGTAAAGTAGTGAAGTAATCTTTTAATCTAATTCACTTAAAAGTATGTGCTGATAGGATTAATAGAATAATTTTAAAAAGAAAAACACTGATACCAAATCAATCTTAAAGAGAGAATCTAACTATATTTTTTGGCCTTTCTATTTATCCTCATCTTACTCTGAACTCCTAAGTCCTTTTAGTCAATCTATAAAAAAATTTTAGAGGACAGGTCAAGTCAGTCTAGTGCTTTGGAAGATGAGAGTACTCTTCAAATTTCCTAATTGGATTGCTAGTTCTTTGTGACTTAGGTGATATTATTATAGCTTGATGTAAAAAAAGAAAAAAACCAAGAAAGTACTTTGAGGTTTCAGAATATTAATCTTACTTTGAAGTACAAGTAAATTTTTAGTTATACATGCTTGAGCACCATTCTGTTAGCATACTAATTGAATGACTAATTTGAAAAATAGGGTTTAGTTATTTTAATTGGTTGAAGATAATATCAACTACTTGATGAATTGTTTAATTCTGTTTTTAAGCACTGCTGCACACAAGTTTCATCACTGATTATGTTTCAACAAGCAACTGCATTAATAAGAGATTTTTTCTAATTACAGAGTTTTTGAAAAGACATATTTACAAAACTAGGTTGGATCTTTGAGACCTAGAACCTAAACAGTATATAGTAGGTTCCTAATTGATATTTCTGTTACTGTATCCCTCCTTTATAAAACTTTCAAAGTAATCGTGTCACAGATACTTTTTTTTTCACACCTTTACATATAAACTGGGCTCTAATTTTTTCTAAACTTGATACTCCCATTATACCCATAGGATTGGATAATATCGAAATTTGTCAAGAAGTAAGGATGAGTTGTGCTTCCTTGGTATAGAGATCCTGGAGAGGTTGCTCTAGTTGATGAGATTTTCTATCTTTATCAGACCCACCCCTGTGGGCTCAACACTCCTATCTACAACTGATTTTCTTCATGAACTGGCACCTATAAACTGGTTTTGAATGGAGAGTTCCCCATAATAATGCTGAGAGGGTACTTTGTGAAGACTTTAAACTAGGGTCTCTTTTCCACCTCTTCTGTTTTCCTGCTGTGCTATATCAGTACATAATTATAATCAACACTGCACTTCCAGTCTCCCATCTTCAAAATCTCCCATGTTTTCATACTGTTCCACAACCACTTCTTTTCTTTATAGGCTTTAACCTTTTCTATTACAAAGATTCTGTTTCCAACACTGGCACAAACTCCAAAATATATGCCTAGAACTGCAACAATCAGGAGCATTGATCTGTGAGACAAGAGAATGAACAGGGATGAGAGTGCTTGCTTTGCCAGTACTTCTGATTGAAACCCCTTTTGGGAACTGCTAAGGGATTATACCTGAAAATTAGTGACTAAAATACCAGTAGGTAGAAGTGTTGTTTGGCATAACCTCTTATTTCAGTACCTCCAATATTTGTCATTTTCCTTTTTATTCAAATAGCTTTGTCAATCTGATGACAACTGAGTTGTTTTAATTTGCAGTTCTCTAGTGATTTGATGCATTTTTTTCATATAGCTATATCAATGTCTATATATAATATTTTTTTCCTTAGAAAACTATATGCTAGGTCAAATGGTATGCATAGTTTGGTAACTTTTTGAGCATAGCTCCAAATTGCTCTCCAGAATAGTTGGATCTGTTCATAGTTCCACCAACAATGTATCAGTGTCCCAGCCTTCCCACATCCCCTCCAACATTTGTCATTATCTTTTCCTGTCACCTTAGCCAATCTGACAGGTGTGTAGTAGTATCTCAGAGTTGTCTTAATTTGCATTTCTCTGATCAATAGCGATTTGGAGCACCTTTTCATATGACTAGAAATAGTTTCAATTTCTTCATCTGAAAATTGTTCATATGTTTTGACCATTTATCAATTGGAGAATGACTTGAATTTTTATAAATAGCAATAGGACCTCAACTGGACTATGGCTTTGATTCCTGGCAGGTAGCAGCAAGGGTGACAGCAGTGACAGCAACATTGATACAGTGCTACACCAAGGGTCCTCCACTTCAGGCACTGAAACGGAACCTGCTGTACTTGAGAGAGTGGAATTGTTGTCATTTTGTACTGAGTATATCATTTCTTTCTCTGGAGGTAGGATAGCATTTTTCTCTTGAGGCCCTTGGAGTTGTCTTGATCAGAATATTTAAGTCATTCACAATTGATCATCCTTATAGTATTGCTGTTATTATGCACAGTATTCTACTGGTTCTGCTCGCTTCACTTTGTATCAATTCATTTATATCTTTGCAGATTTTTCTGAAACCATCCTGCTTGTTATTTCTTATAGCACAATATTGTTCCATCATAATCATGTACAATAGCTTGTTCAACCATTCCCAGTCAATAGACATCCCCTTAATTTCTAGTTTTCTGACACCACAAAAAGAACTATTATAAATATTTTTGTACAAATTGCTTTTCCCTAGAAAAGTCCTGTTAATATAGCTGTGTGACCCTAGCTTTTTAAGTGATACTTGAAGGAAGACAAGGCAAGAGGTAGAGGTGAGTGAAAATATTTTGGGACTGCAAATTAAAATAAATGAAGTATAGAGAATAAGAATATCTTGTCCAGGGAATAGCCAGAATGCCAGTGTCACTGGGTGGCAGAGAATATGGGGAAAATAAAGTGTAAGAAGACTGGAAAACTAGAAAGGCTATGAAGGGTTTTAAAAGCCAAACAGGATTATATACTTGATGTTGTACTTAACAGGGAGTCATTGGAATTTACTGGGAGAAAGTTGATGATGTGGTGAGATCTTTAATACTTAGTACTTTAGCTGAGTGGAAGATGGATGGGAGTTGGGAAAGACTTGAAGCATGGACATCAATTAGAAGATTATATTAGATTAATTAAGATGTGAAATGATTGGGACCTAAAATCATAGTGGTGCTAGTATTTGAGGATTTTAGGGAGATGATAGGTAAGATGTTTCAAAGATAAAATTGACAAGACTTGACAATTGATTGATTGGATGTGGTGATGTTAGAAGTCAAGGATTGCATCTAGTTTTTCTGTTTTCTTTCTTATTTTAGCTGAATTGGTTTTACTTGCATAAAATCTTTTTAATTTTATTTAATCAAAATTGTCCAACTTTATTTTTTTGTGGTCTCTTTATCCTTGTTTGGTCATGAAGTATTCACTTTTCCATATGTTTGAAAGGTGATTTCTTCCTTGCTCCTCTGATTTGTTTAAGATATCATTTGTTTTATCTAAATTATGTGTCCATTTGGAGCTTATCTAGTGTGAGATGTTAGTCTAAATTTTTTTTAAACTACTTTCCAGTTCCCCCAGCAGTTTTTATCCAGTAATAGTCAATCTATCACATACTAAACCACTGTTCATTAGCTTCTATATATTCCTAATCTGTTACATTAGTCAACTTCTCTGTTTTTTAAACTAGTAGCAAATTGTTTCGCTGCTGCTGGTTTGTAATATAGTTTGAAATATGGTACTGCTAAGCTCCCTTCCATCTCATTCTGTTCCTTTATTTCTTAGCCTTTTGATCTTTTAGATACAATTTTCTAATATAACACCACCTTGGTTGTTTGATTGCTATGGCATTAAATAAATTGATGTAAGTATTATTCACATTGGTATTAAAGTGGGTCAGTCTATTAATTCTTCTGTTATACAGGTCTGACTATTTTCATAATGAATGACTAACAGTTTTACTACTAGAAAAATTAGATCAAAAAGGAGAAAAAATTGGAAAGAAAAAAAAGCAAGCAAACAACAAGATGAAAATACTATACTGTGATCTATATTCAGTCCCACAGATCTCTCTCTGGATGTGAATGGCTCTCTCCATCACAAATCCATTGGAATTGACCTAAGTTATCTCATTGTTGAAAAGAGCCACATCCTTCAGAGTTGATCATCACATAATCTTGTGGCTATATATAATGTTTCCCTGGTTCTATTCATTTCACTTAGTATTAGTTCATGTAAATCTCTCCAGATCTTTCTGAAATCATCGTTGCAGTTGGTTCTTAAGAGGAAAAGGCAGGGGCCTTTTTATGATGTGATACTATTCATAATATCCTCTTGTCTTTTGTAAGCTCTTATAAATAAATTTATATTCTAAAATCAGCATCAGTGTTGGATGCCATAACTCAGGTAAAGAGACTTTTTGATGGCTTAGGTAGTTCCTAGGACTTTAATTTCATTATGAAAATTTAGTAAATATACTTAAAAAGCAGAGTTTGTGTTAATACCTGTTTTTATCTGTTTCCCATTTTGAGGCACCAGTAATAGGATGTGATTCCTTTAATTGTATTTTATACCTTCTCATTTTTATTTTCTTTTTTCTTTGTTTTAAAAAGTGATGCTTTACTTTGGCTAATTTGCAAATTCCCTCCATGTGAAGAACTTTTTTCCCTCTCAGGGCAGAAGGCTAGTAGAGCCATATATAAGAGGAAATAGTTCTATCTTGTGATCTTGGGGAAAAATTAGAATAGATGATTTCATGACTTTTTAAAGTAGGTCTTTTATGATAATAGATTTAACTCTCCCCAGCTCCTTAGCCATTCTTGTTAGGTTATTTTATTATTGCACTAATTAATCAGCACTTTTTAGGCACTTATCTAAATGAATAAAAGATTTGGCCTATATAGAAAGATTAATTAGTTCATCAAGGTTCCTATTCAGTAGTGTGGGGATAGATAGATAGATAGATAGATAGATAGATAGATAGATAGATAGAT
>JAJPUD010006416.1:13269-30250 GCA_023553655.1 Myrmecobius fasciatus
GATAGATAGATAGATAGATAGATAGATAGATAGATAGATAGATAGATAGATAGATAGATATAGATATATATAGATAATATCAGATTGCTATCAAATTTTACTTTAGGGTTATAACACTAAATATTATATAAAGTGTGACTGTCGTCACTGGGGCTAGCTAGGATGGGTACAAATTTTGTAGAAAAACATGGATAAGATAAGTGACACAAAAGGAAAAGGAATAATTGGGTTTCAATCTTCACCGAAAGAATGAATGCTAACATTAGTGAGTGAGAAATACTGCTTTAAACTATCATAGAGGGGCAGCTAGGTGGCGCAGTGGTTAAGAGAACCAGCCCTGAAGTCAGGACCTGAGTTCAAATTTGATCTCAGATACTTCCTAGCTGTGTGACCCTGGGTAAGTCACTTAACCCCAATTGCCTCAGCAAAAAAAAAAAAAAAAAAAAGCAAAAAAACAAAACAAAAAAAAACTATCATAGAATTATTAAAATTTAAGAGATGGATAAGTGTTCAGTAGGTAAAGTTGGGAAAGCATTGCATTGAAAACATGGAAAGCAGTCTGAGAAAATGCAGGTAGTAATATGTGGCAGAGTAGTCAAACTCAAAGACTTGGATAAAGACCAAGTGGTGTTTTTTTATCAAATTTGTGAACAGTTTGATGCTTAGAAGGACAGCTAACACACTGAATGAAAAGTAAGGTTCTTGTTTCATTTTCATAGAGGACCAATAACATCATGGGGTGATGTCTTGATTTTGCATGAATTGGATTTAAGTGAGACATTACACAGAACTGTCAGCTCCATTCTCTCTTCCAGAATCATAAAAATCTAGTGGAAGGACAAAAGTCAAGACTACAGGTGCTGGGGGCAGCTAGGTGGTGCAGTGGATAAAGCAAGCACCAGTCCTGAAGTCAGGAGGACCTGAGTTCAAATCTGGTCTCAGACACTTAACACTTCCTGGCTGTGTGACACTGGGCAAGTCACTTAACCCCAATTGCCTGGGGGGGGGAGGGAGGAAGAGTAGTTGTGGATGATTGTACTACTGAGAATAGGAAGTCATTCACAGCTGATCATCCCAGAACATTATTATTTTATGTATAGTACATTTCACTTTTCTTGAATTAATGGAGAACTTTCCAGGGTTTTTTGGGTTTCCCCCCTTCTCTCCCCTCCTCTCCCCCCCAACCCCGAGAGTATCTTATTCATAATAGGAAGGCAGTTTTGTTGTTTGTAATTTTAGGAACTGCTTAGAGGGACTAAAAAGCTGCAAAATTACTATCCACTTGGCTAGTTTTTCTAGAGCCAGCCATTCAGTTTCTCTATAGGCTTCATGGTTAGAGATAAAAACCCTTTTACAATTCATGAGCCATTGACTATTCTTGAAATGAGTTTTTGAATTTCAAGTTTTCTCCTAATAGTAACAGAACATCAGTTATCTAATGTAGTCTCATGCCCCTTTGCTACTTTTTTTTTTTTTTTTTTGCTTTTTGCTGAGGCAATTGGGGTTAAGTGACTTGCCCAGGGTCACACAGCTAGGACGTGTCTGAGACCAGATTTGAACTCAGGTCTTCCTGACTTCAGGGCTGGTGCTCTAACCACTGCGCCACCTAGCTGCCCCCCTTTTGCTACTTTCTTTGCCAGCATTTGACCAAAACAGGGTGAAAGTTTGAAATAGCTAGAAGATAATGATTGACAATACCTAGATTTATGGAGGGCACCGTTTGGCAATGATGATTCAAAGATAAAAGTGAAAGAGACTCTAACTTGGAGGGTTATGATATATACCAAGTGCAGTACACAGAAAATTGAGGTAAGAGGGACCACTTTTCTTTCTGTTCTCTAATTTATTGAAAACATCCTTTACTCTTGTTCTACTTAGTTATACTTTGCAGGTGGCTCACATTTGCTTTACACTTCTCCATGGCCTTGTGAAATGTATTAAAAAGATTGAGAATTGAAGTGGTGAAATGTATTAAAAAGAGAATTGAAGTAACAGCATAAACTGAAGGTATGCTTATGGTCTAAGTTCTTTTAATTTAAATTATATCCTGTATTGGTTTATGATGCTTTGACGCTTGTGATTATTTCAGTATGAAATACTGCAGTTTACAAAAGAAAATATGCCTCATTTTAAAATTTTGAGTTTACTTTTTTAGACTATGTTTTTATAATATATTTTAAATTGTCTTTGTTAAAATTCTTAATTGTATTAAGAGAAATAACCTAATAGTTTTCCTTAATTACAACTCAGATTCCATGTTGATTTCCATTGTTGGAATGGCATTATACACTGGATACATCTTCATGCCTCAACATATCTTGGCAATATTACACTACTTTGAAATTGTACAGTGAATACAATGTGCTCAAGAAACAATAGACCAGAAATGCATTGAAAGGAAGAAACAACCTCTCTTAGTGAAATGAAACTTCAGCAGATTCCAGACATGTTATTAATATAAAGACTTAATTCCATATTAGTAGGATAAAGAAGTGATCTTGTCTCTTGTGTTGTATTCATTATTCAAATATTCTCTTTTATGATGGTTTTGTCTTTTTTGACATTGTGGTTGTCTGTACTCTAAATATCAATATTTTCTTATAACTTTTGAAACTGTTTCACTATTGTTCTGTGAAAGTTTTTCTTAATGTAACATTGAATAATTTTGATTGCCTTCTATTTTTTTAATATGAGTTTATTAGTTAGGCCTCTTGCTTCGGCAGTTGTCTGGCATAAAAATCTACCTGGCTGTATTTATAGTATTGAACAAAATTTTGTAGAAATAATAACAAGATGAAGAGGGAATATTTTAATTGAGCATAAGAGACTTCTTTGTAAATTTATACTCATGAGTGGACTGTGCTCATTTATTTTGCTTTAGTGTTATTAAAAAATATTTCTCTTATTAGTGAAAGAGCAAAGAAGATCCTTCTAAAGTTAAAATAAAGGAATACCCACCCTTTTAATAGTTTAATCCTATTTTATGGATTTCTCATTGACAAAATATTTTATGATAAAGTGCTTGGAGAAGTAATTAACCTATTTAGCATTATTTATGAAATGCTAATTTCATATGGTAGTTTTATTAAGTATACAGTAAAGAGAACCCTGTAAAACTGAATTTCAGGATTATAGCTGGTGCTTTAAAATAGAGCATACTACTCACAGTGAATAATTTGTAAAACTATCATCCAAGGGACTTACAAAATAGCATTTCACACTTTGTGATGTGTGTATGTTATGTGTTTTATAAAAAAAATTATATTTCTAAAATATAATTTTTCTGTGGTGAAGACATAATCAGATTGAAAATCAACTAATGGGAAAATTTCTTTGTTTAAAATTAATCTTTTTAATTTAAATCTCATGCTATGTATTTTTTCTGTTCTCTGTTATTGCTACTAACTGATTAATTTTCAGTTTCCCCATATTATATTGATAAACTTTAGGAAGTAATTCATCAGCAGGCATTTATTAAGCACATTTAATATACTCAGCCACTCCAGTAACTTCCTGTTATTTTTAGGATCAAACATAAATTCCTCTCTTTGGCTTCTGAAGTCCTTCATAATTTGGTCCCTGCCTGGTTTTCCAATTTTTTATCCCTTCCTCATCACAAACTATAGTCTGGTAACATTGACCTCATTGCTATTCCTCCCATTTGACATCCTGTCTCTGAATACATTGTCACTGGCTGAGCCTTAAAGCCTAACATTCTCTTTTTCTTTACCTTTATCTTGAAGTCTCAACTAAAAAAGAAGTCTTTGCCAGTCTTTCCCGCCTTAATATCAGTGCCTTCACTCTGATTAAAACTTTTGTACATAGATTGAAAGTTTTCTCTCCCATTAGACTGTGTTCCCTGTAATGTAGGGAAAGTTCTTTTGCCTTTATTTGTCTCCCCAGCTCTTAGTATAGGGCCTGGCACATAGTCTTGTTGACTCTTGTTGATATCCACATTATGATATAAATCTGTTTTTTGCAGTTCATAAAGTGCTTATCATAGGTTTACTATAAAACCTAACTCTACCCTCCTAGAAAAAAAAAGTATTGATGATTATCCTTGTTCTACTTTGCATATGTTCCAGGCACAGCTATACCATTATTTTACCTGTTTAAACATTGTGAAAATAAAATCTGGCCTCATTATTGCACTTATAAGATAACAGTATTATTTTGGGTGGTTTATTTTAGCTGAGTTTTTTAAGAAGCTAGGGAAACTAGAAAACCCAATGCAAAGGCATGGAAAATAGGGTTTAGGGGGATTCTGACTTCTGATTGGGAAATGTTCATTTTGGGAGACATATAGGCGATCCAGAAGGCAGTCTAGAACTCAGAAATACCGAGGCTCGGAGTCACACTGAGGCTTAGAGACTGGGGCTAGAAATTTAGCCAGATTCTATGTGCTGGGCACTATACAAAAAGCACAACAAAAAGAGATAGTCCCTGATATAAAAAGTAAAACATTTATAGACTAAGTTTTGCAAAGTGTTTTGTAAGCCATTTCATTTAATTTTGAGATTCCGCAGAATACTTTTGAGCTTCCATTTTCAAATGTCTTCAAATAATCAATTTCATTTTAATGGTTCATTTAAATTTCAATTTGTATGTACACATCCCTGGATTGAATACCTTTTTGTTCATTCTCTCCCAAAAGAAGGAAAATGTGCATGTCTTAGTGAGCCTGCAGAATACTACAGGCAGGGAATTAGAGCATATTTACCTAGGAAAATATTAGAATAAAACATAATCTCATCCAAAATATCTAGGTCATGTGAAAGTGGATGTCAGTTGCTCATTCCTGACTCAGTCAGCATTTATTAGGCATTGTGCTAAGTGCTAGAGATACAAAAAAGGAGAGAAAAAGATAAGTCCCTACCTCAAGGAATTCAGTTTATTTGAGGAGTCAACCAGGAAACAAATATATACAAACAAACTATATGCAGGATAAATAGGAAATAATTAAAAAGGAGAAGACACTAGAATGGACAGGATTAGAAAAGGCTTTTTGCAGATGAGATTTTAGTTGGGACAAGTAAGTAGACGCAGATGAGGAAGGAAAGCATGAGAGACCACCAGAGGAAATGCCCACATTGTAAGGATGGAGTGTTTTGAGGAGTGCAGGGTAGGGAGTAAGGTGATAAGGAGTCCAGAGTGGGTAACAGGCAGAGGCAGGAGGTTGAATAGTCAGGTGACATGGTTAGGCCTGCACTTCAGAAAATCCTTTTGGTTATGGAGTAGAGGATGGATTAGAGTAGGGAGAGACAAATTTATGCACTAGGAGGCTGTTGTTCAGGTGTGAGGTGGGGAAAGCCTGCACCAGACAAGTGGCAGTATCATAGAAGAGAACAGGGTATATTTGGGACATATTGGAAAAGTGTTGCATTTTTTACCCCCATAAAAACCTATAAGTTGATTGGGCAACAGACTGGATATGGAGGAGGGCAGTGAGAAATAGCAAAGAACTGAAGATGATTCGTAGACTGCCAGCCAGAGGGACCTAGGAGTATAGTGTTGTCCTTTACAATAATAATAGCATAGAGAAAAAAATTTAGGGGGAAAGATAATGAGTTCAGTTCAACACAAGTTGAAGAGATCTAGTGGACATCCAGTTCCAGTGTCTTTTAAACGCAGATAGAAATAAGAGATTGGAGGTCAGCAGAGAGTTTGGGGCAAGATAAGTAGATATGGTAATCATCATCACAGAGGTGTTAATATCCATTATAATATTAGAGATTATTAATATTCAGAGATTATCATTGTAGTTTAAAAAGGAGGAGAGGTACACCAGGATAGAACTCATGGATCACTGATAATTAAAAGGAGTGATCTAGATGAAGATTCAGCAAAGTTGTCTTGAAAAAGAGACTACATGGGAAGAAGATCCAGATGACAGTGGTATCTTGAAAATCCAGAGAAAAGAGATTATCATGCAGAAGTGGTTGATCAAATAGTATCAAAAGCTTCAGAGAAGTCAAGGAGAAAAACGAATGAGAAAAGGTAAGTGGATTTTTCAATTAAGAGATCATCATGGAAAATAATGAAATTGTGTGGGAAAAGTTGAGCAGAACTAAGAATATTGTATTTAGTAACAGAAGCATTCAAAGAGCACTGTGAATGTGTAAGCTATTCTGCTTAATATGATCATTCAAATCAACAGTGAAGGATTTAATAAAAAAAAATGCTATCCAAAAAATTTTACAGAAAGAACTGATAATGTGGAAATAGATATTGTATTGTTCCATAAATGTATCCATGTCAAATGTTGGCCTTCTGATGTGGGATTGAGAGGGAGGGAGACAATTCCAAACTTGAACTGTAACCCCCAAAATTAATAAATAAAAAAGATCATTAGTAACTTTGGAGAAAGCAGTTTCGGTGGAATGATGAGTTGAGAAGCCAATTTGTTGAGAAAGTTGAGAAAATTAAGAAATGCTAAGAGAAAATAAAACCATTTATTGATCACAGTCTTTTCAAGAAGTTTAACCACACAGGGTAAAAGGACAATGGCAGGGATGAAAGGATCAAATAAGAGTTTTTTAAAGGTAAGGGAGAGGTGAACATGCTTGTAGGTGGTAGGGGAGGACCCCCTAGACAGGGAAAAACTAAAAATAAGTGGTAAGAGCAGAGGTGACATAATGGACAGTATTGGATAGATGGTTTGACATTACAGGTGCAGGTACAGAGGTTAACTCCAGGTAAGGAGTAAATCCATCTTTTCATTTGAGGTATAGATAAAGGAGGACATGGTGGCAGATGCCATGTGAGTAATATGAAAAGAATAAGGAGCTTATGAAGAACAGCTTCAATTTTTTTTTTCTGAAAAATATCAGCTGAGAATAGGGACAGAAGGGCCAGGCATAAGTAGAAGGGAGGAGCTATGGGAGATTTGAGGAGGGATTAAAAAAAAGTTTGGGAGAGTCAGAAGATATAGAAGGATTGCTTAGTGAACATGAGGTCCCAGTTGAGGTTACAAAGTATTAATTTGTAATGGATCCATTCAGAACAATTGTATGAGTTTACCAACATTCAGTAGTAGCATGTGTGTAAGAGCAAACATGCTGAATGGAGTCATCCAAAACTGAGGGTTGGCAGGGTACAATTAATGATAAAATGGAGATAGGGACTCAAGAGAAGAGAACACTGTAAAGAACTGGTTCACTAAGAGGTCAAGCTAGGGAAAAGAGAGAATAGCTAGTACAGGGATAATGGACTGGTAGAGGAGGGGCGGGGGAGGGAGGGACACAAGGAATTGGGAGTTCAGGGTTGTGGGTGAAAAATAGGGTTTGATAAAGGAAGGAAAAGGTGGAATTCCAGTAAATTATGGTCAGATAAGAGGATTTGGGAATACTTGAATATGGTTGTGGTACAGTTGTAGGTAATAGAATGATTAAATCATTTGTATATGGATGAGGTGGGGTGGAGGAATAAATCATGGAAAGTGAATAGATTAAGGAAATAGGTTTGATTCAAAGGATGTCTCAAGTGTGAGGGCAGGAATGAGAGACAAGAGAAAATTTGTGAGCCAGGTACAAGACTCATTGAGGAAGCAAGAGAGTAACCTGAAGATTTGTAGACAACAGCTGCTAGGATTTTGATTTGGTGGTAAGTATGAATTGCATGAACCTCACAGGAGGAAGGATGTAACTGAAAGATGGGAAGTGGGAAGATAACCTGGAAGTAGCAGTATTGGGCAAGAAGTATACCAACTTTCTTTTCTCAACTGGTGAGCTAGGGGGTACAACCAGTACTGGAAAGGGTAGACAGAGAAGTTGACTTGGAAGTAGGAGAGAAAAAGATTTAGGGGGCAGGAAAGTTTGTTAAGGTATTCCAAACACCATAGTAGAAGTGAATGGAGGGGGCAACTAGATGGTGCAGTGGATAGGGGCACTGACCTTGAAGTCAGGAGGACCTGAGATCAAATCCAGCCTCAGACACTTAACATGTCCTAGCTGTGTGACCTTGGGCTGTACCATCTGAACTAGCTCTCTGGAGGATCTCGGTACCAGCCTGAGTCTTTAATCTTAGAAGAGGAGTGAAGAAGCAGGAACCCACCTGGATGGCCAGATATGGAGTCCCTTTATTTCAAGTTCTCTCAGCCTTAAATACCTTAGTACAATTACATCACTACAGCACACTGAGCATGTGCTAGCCATAAGCACCTTGCTGTTATTATGTAGATGACTCTTTACTGCAAGTATCTGCTTCCAGGAGAACACAGGTTGTCACACTCCCTGAATTCTCAGAAAGGCTGAGATGCCCCCAAAGGGAGATGAAAGCTGAGCCAGGTTCCCTCTCCCTGAAAGGTCTTATACCTCATCCAGAGTTCCCCCACTGTCTATGGCCCTCTACACTGGGCAAGTCACTTAACCCTAATTGCCTCAAAAAAAATATATATATAGTAAAAAGAAAAAAAAAACAGGTAACCAAAGAAGTGAATGGTATTTGAGGTGGAGTGTTTAAAGAGAATAAAGAATATTGGGGGTAGGGAATAATTACCTACTGGGCTTCAGAATCACTTAATGCTGTAGGATATGATCAGGTGTGAGAATTTTCATCATTAAATGGAAAACAAATGCAGCATGAAATGGAAGGCAGACAATCAGATGAAAGGACCTATTTCACTACTCCTTTACCCTCCAAAGAGTGGAAAATAAGCACAAAGTAGCACAATTAGATTTGGACGTTGAACCTACAGAAGAAATTTTCTGTTTTCTCTTTAGTGAAATAAGTTAAGAAGCCAATTTGTTGAGAAAGTTGAGATAATAGAACCATTTGTTTTTTTTGTTTTTTTTTTTTAATTTTTATTTTATTTGAATAACATATGTGTGGGTAATTCTTCAACAATAACCCTTACATAGCTTTCCGTTACAAATTTTTCCCCCCAACTCCCCACCCCTCCCCTAGATGGCAGGATATCCACTACATGTTAATTATGTTAAAATATTGGCAAATCGAATATATGTATACATATTTCCAAACTTATCATTGGTGTGCAAGAAAAATCTTATCTACACGAACGATATATCAGATAAAGGAAACACAATGTAAGCAAACATCAATCAAGGAGTATGAGAATGTTATGTTGTGGTCCACATTTCGCATCCCTCTCTCTGGGTGTATATGGCTTTCTTCAGTGAACAATTGGAGTTGGTTTGAAACATTTCATTGTTGAAGAGAGCCATGTCCATCAGAATTGATCGTCATATAGTACTGTTGTTGCCGTGTATAATGATCTCCTGGTTCTGCTCATTTCACTCAGCATCAGTTCATGTAAGTCTCTCCAGGCCTCTCTGAAATCATCTTGCTGGTCATTTCTTACAGAACAATAATATTCCATAACATTCATATACCATAATTTATTCAGCCATTCTCCAATTGAAGGGCATCTATTCAATTTCCAGTTTCTAGCCACTACAAAAAGGGCTGCCACAAACATTCTTGCACATGTGGGGCCTTTTCCTTCCTTTATGATTTCTTTGGGATATAAGCCCAATAGAAATGCTGCTGGGTCAAAGGGTATGCACAGTTTGATAACTTTTTGAGCATAGCTCCAAATTGTTCTCCAGAATGGCTGTATCCGTTCACAGCTCCACCAACAATGCATCAGTGTCCCAGCCTTCCCACAACCCCTCCAACATTCATCATTAACTTTTCCTGTCATTTTAGCCAATCTGACAGGTGTGAAGTGGTATCTCAGGGTTGTCTTGATTTGCATTTCTCTGATCAATAGTGATTTGGAGCACCTTTTCATATGACTATAAATAGTTTTAATTTCATCCTCTGAAAATTGTCTGTTCATATCCTTTGACCATTTATTGATTGGAGAATGGCTAGAATTTTTATAAATATGAGACAATTCTCTATATATTTTAGAGATGAGACCTTTATCAGAACCCTTAAATGTAAAGATGATTTCCCAATTTATTGCTTCCCTCCTAATCTTGTCTGCATTGATTTTGTTTGTACAAAAACTTTTTAATTTAATATAGTCAAAGTTATCTATCTGGTTTTCAATTAAAAGTTCCAGTTCTTCTTTGGACATAAATTTATTCCATCTCCACAGGTCTGAGAGGTAAACTATATTATGTTCCTCTAACTTGTTTACAAAATCACTCTTTATATCCAGATCATGAACCCATTTAGATCTTATCTTGGTATGTGGTGTTAGATGTGGGTCAAGCCCTAATTTCTTCCACACTAGTTTCCAGTTTTCCCAGCAGTTTTTGTCAAATAGTGAATACTTATCCCAAAAGCTGGGGTCTTTGGGTTTATCAAAAACCAAATTGCTATAGTTATTGCCTAGTTTGTCTTGTGATTCTATCCTATTCCACTGATCGACTACTCTATTTCTTAGCCAGTACCAAATGGTTTTGATGACCGCTGCTTTATAATATAGTTTTAGATCTGGTACAGCAAGTCCACCATCTTCAGCCTTTTTTTTCATTAATCCCCTTGAAATTCTAGACCTTTTGTTTTTCCAAATGAACTTTGCTACTATTTTTTCTAGGTCTGTAAGATAATTTCTTGGGAGTTTGATTGGTATGGCACTAAATAAGTAAATTAGTTTGGGTAGTATTGTCATTTTTATTATATTCACTCGTCCTACCCATGAGCATTTTAAGTTTTTCCAATTGACTAGGTCTGATTTGATTTGTGTGGAAAGTGTTTTGTAATTTAGTTCATATAGTTCCTGACTATCCCTTGGCAGATAAATTCCCAAATATTTTATACTATCAACAGTTATTTTGAATGGAATTTCTTTTTGTATCTCTTGCTGCTGAACTTTATTGGTAACATATAAAAATGCTGATGATTTATGTGGATTTATTTTGTATCCTGCCACTTTGCTAAAGGTGTGAATTGTTTCTAGTAGTTTTTTAGTTGAGTCTCTAGGATTCTCTAAGTATACCATCATGTCATCTGCAAAGAGTGATAATTTGGTTTCTTCACTACCTACTCTGATTCCTTTTATCTCTTTTTCTTCTCTTATTGCTAAAGCTAACATTTCTAATACAATATTAAATAGTAATGGTGACAGTGGGCAGCCTTGTTTCACTCCTGATCTTATTGGGAATGGTTCTAGTTTGACTCCATTACATATGATGCTTGCTGAAGGTTTTAAGTAGATACTACTTATCATTTTAAGGAAAAGCCCATTTATTCCTATACTCTCCAGTGTTTTTAATAGGAATGGGTGTTGGATTTTATCAAAGGCTTTTTCTGCATCTATGGAGATAATCATATGATTTTTATTAATTTGGTTATTAATATAATTGATTATGCTAATAGTTTTCCTAATATAATAGAACCATTTGTTGTAGACCACAGCCTTTTCAAGTTTAGTAGACAGAAGGCAGAAATGTTCTGTTTTCTTTTCCTCTTCCCCCCAAGCATGGACACATCTGAAATAAAAGGGAAGGTTTCTCCTTTTCTCTGTAGCAGCCTGTCCTAAGAAATCTCTCAAAGCAGGAAACAGAAGGCTCCTAGTTAGAGGAAAATCTTGGTCCTCTCACCTAAGAAAATAAAAGTCTCCCAAGTACAGGGAGAAGTCAGTATGCTGTATTGATAATCCCCCAAATTTTCCTTATCCACTATATTTCCCAAAACTTAATAGGCTAGACCCTGGACTTTCTTAGACTTGACTGCTCAGTCAAAGCTGATTTGGGCCAACCTGCCTTTTTACCTAAAATAGGGCTTCAATTATTGTGGCCTTATATGGTATTGTCAGTATGATGGCATATATCAATGCCCTCATGAAGAGAAGACTCCTACCTTAATGTAAGTAAGAAGCACAATTTCAAGTTGTCCTGTGGAAGGACTCATCCAGGTAAAAGCAAAATGCTATGGACTTAGCCACAGAAAAGAAGAAAAAAGCACTGATGGAGTCAGTGATCAACTATCACTTATACTAGGCTTGAGCTACCTTGCTCAATGACATTGAAAAGGTAGGAACAACTGTTAATTGTGATAGACATGACTTTGTTCCACTCCCTGTGGCAAGGTGCCATTTACCTTCCTCAATGGACCACATTTCCTCATACAGTTGTACTGATATCTCCACAGGCTGGCCATCAATTGTATTATCTGTTTTATTATTATATGTGTTTTAGAAACTACATACCCAAAGAGGTTATCATCATTCTTGGCAGCATAGTGAACTATGCTCAGAGTACCTATTTAAATAGACTCTGCTGCCCTGATCTCTGCTTCAGATTTTACTACTCCTGTATAGTTGTAAAATCTGTAGCTAAAGCCTGAAGTTAGACTGAGTAATGTTCTGTTAAGACAGTAACTAATTTCCCCTGAGTTAGACTAGCTATGTTATATCATATTAGGGCTTGTACAAATCTAATTTATCAGACCCATTTTTTTTTTAATTTTATTTTTTAATTTTTTTTTGCTTTTTGCTGAGGCAATTGGGGTTAAGTGACTTGCCCAGGGTCACACAGCTGTTACGTGTCTGAGACCAGATTTGAACTCAGGTCCTCCTGACTTCAGGGCTGGTGCTCTATCCACTGCGCCACCTAGCTGCCCCTTAGACCCATTTTTTTTAAGGAACTTAGCCCCCTCCTTTGGAGACCCTCATTAGTAAGTATATTATAGCTGCAACTTATCATTATGGGTCCAGTTGAATGTAATACCCATCTTATCTCCCTAAAAGGGGACAAAAGGTAGCTTCCATGTGGGTTGGGTGATGATTTAACCAGCTTCACTATTTAAATCTTCTGAGAGCTTTCCTATGGGATCTCGACTAGGGTGAGAATTTTCTCATTATTTCCATTTGACCAGTCCTTCAGGTTGCTCCATTGACTCATTAGGTTTACCACTTCTTTTCCAACCTCCTCAGATGTGTCATCGTTGTCATCATCATCCCTCATCATCACTTTTTTAGGTTTTCAAAGCATTTAATATATATTACTTGATCCTCAACATTGCTGTGAGGCAGGTCCTATTCTTATCCCCAACTTACAGATATGGAAACTGAAGCTGAGATAGATTAATTGGCTTGCCCAGGGTCACACAGCAGTTTCATGTGATACGATTTGAACTTAATGCTGAAATCCCACTCATGTCCTGGGTGGAAGAAGTGATCCTTGAATAAACAATAATAGGATGTGCCAGGAATTTTGTTATCACACTTCTCAAATCTTTTCCTCACTCTTACTCTTAACTCTCCTGCCTTATGTTTCTAATGCAGTGAAATATCTGAGACTGGAAATTACTTGGCAATCTCAGTCCATCAAATGCTTTTGTGTTTCCTAATGTTGGTTTCAACAGCTCTCGAAAGAGCCCCTTTTCTCGAAAGAGCTGTTACAGGTCCCATTAGCTTCGCATTGGCTTTTGGGAACTCAAAAATCAAGGACTCTCTGCAGTTGCTGAATGCATTGAACCAACTTAACTTGTCTTATGATCATTCAACATTATTACAAGAAAGAGAAATCATCTGGAACAAAAGGTCAAGAATATAAAGGGAAGGGGCAGCTAGGTGGCGCAGTGGATAAAGCACCAACCCTGAAGTCAGGAGGACCTGAGTTCAAATATGGTCTCAGACACTTAATAGTCCCTAGCTGTGTGACCCTGGGCAAATCACTTAACCTCAATTGCCTCAGCAAAAAAAAAAAAAAAAAAAAATAGAATATAAAGGGAAATGAAAAAAAAATATGAAGGAAATAGGCCTAGCTACATCAGATCTTAAACTGTTTTATAAAGTGGTAATTATATTATAAAGTGCAATTATTAAAACAGTCTTATACTGGCTAAGAAATGTGGTTGAACCAACTTAACTTTTAGTCTTCTTATGATCATTCAACCTTTTTACAAGAAAGAAAAATCATCTGGAAGAACAAAAGGTGAGAAATATAAAGGGAAATGAAAAAAAAAGTGAAATAAATGGCTTAGCTATATTATTGTAAGGTGGTGATTATATTATAAAGTGGTGATTATTAAAACAGTCTGGTATCAGTTAAGAAAAGTTGTTAGAAAGAGTGGTGGATCGGTGGAATAGATTAACCAAACAGTACACTAAGCCAAAGATTAAAGTTTTGGGAGGAAAAACTCATCATTTGACAAAAATTTGTTGCAGAATTGGAATGTTGTTTGGCAAAAATTGGGCAGAAAGCAACATCATACACTATATACCAAGAAGGTCAAAATGATTAGATATATAGGGTGATGACTTAAGCAAATTGGAGCAGCATAAGAAATATATGTCAGATATATGAATAAGGAAAAGGTTTATAACCCTACAAGAGAGTGAGAGAGTGTGTATGAGATTCAGAGAGAGGATAACAGAAATCAAAATGGATAACTTTGATTACATGAAATTTTAAAAGGGTTTGCAGAAATAAAACCAATGCAACCAAAATTCTAAGGAAACTGTAAAAAATTTTACACTAAGTGTCTTTGATAAAGATTTCCTTTCTTTAATAGATACTGAACTGAATCAAATTTATAAAAAATAAGCAGTATCCCATTTGCCAAGTGGTCAAAGAACATGAACAGACAGTTTTCAAAAGAAATCCATGCTATCAATAGTCATATGAAACAATATTCTAAATTATTAATCATAAGGAGAATGCAAATCACAACTCATATCTTTTAGTTTGACTAACATGACAGAAAAGGAAAAGGACAAATACTGGATTGAATGTGGAAATATTGAGACACTGATGCACTATGGGTAGAATTGTAAAGTGGTCCAACCCTTCTGGAGATTCATTTGGAAAACCGTCTAACCTGCATACTTTTTGATAAGCAATACCATTACTATGTCTGTATCCCAAAAGGATAAGAGGAAACTAACCCATATGTATGTTCAGAAATATTTATATCAGCTCTTTTTGTGTCAGAAAAGAATTTTAAATTGAGGGGATATCCAGTAGTTGGGAAATGGCTGAAAAAGTTATGATCTATGATTGTGATGGAAGAAATTGTGCTATAAAATGAACAGGATGTGTTTAGAAAAATGACAAGACTTATATGAACTTGTATGAAAAACCCATCCTTCAGCTCCTAGATGGCTTCCTAGTTGTCAAGATAAAAATTTACAATAAAGAAAAATTTAATTCAAAATGTTCTGAGATTGTAACTGCCAATAAAAAGCCTCTCAGTAACCTGTGATACATTTGAGACATCAACTTACTGAACATCAAAGACTTCATTCAGGAGAGAAACTTTATGAAGGTAGGGAATGTGGAAAAGGGGAAATGTTAGTAACATTTGAAAATTCATATTGAAGAACATCCTATAAATGTAATATATGTGAACAAGGCTTCAGCTAGAAGGGAGACCTTTCTTGATATCAGAAAAGTCATACTGGAGAGAAAACCCATAAATACAAATGTGGAAAAATTTTCAGCCAGAGATTGTATCTTAATAAACATCTAATAATTCATAATTGGCCTATAATAATGTTTGTAGTGCCTTTCATTTTGCACTGTGCTTTATGTGAATTATCTCATTTTATCCTTATGAACATACTATGTGTGGTAAGGTAAAGACTTTCCCCAGTGTATAGCCTATGTACAATTCTTATTTACCATCAGGAAATTAATGCCAAAATGAAATATCAAAAATTTAAGGTAGACTTCCACTCCCACATATTAAAACATGTTACATATTTTTCTCCACTAAAACCCTCTGGTAATAGATCTAGCAGGGAGAAAGCAGATATTCCATTATAAAAATAGGAGTCATTAGGAACAAGCTACATGTGCTACATGGCATGGAAATATAAATATATTTACAACAAAACTAATCAAAAGAAAAAAAAATATCAGGAAAACTGAGAAAACCCTTAATAGGTAAATTTGACATATTACTTACAAAATAAGGAATTACTTAAAACTTACAAAGGCAATTCCCCTTTTATATTAGAGTAGTAGTCAAGAATATATATATGATTTTCAAGTGAGGAAAAGTTAATCACATGAAAAAAAGTTTAATTCCTATATAAATCAAAGAGTGACAAAAAAAAAAATGTCATTGAAATACTCTTGAAATTAGCAACCTAAGAAAGCATTGACATTGCCAGGGAGAAATGGGTGTATTCATTAAGGGTGAAAAGTTCAATATATTTTTATAGATCAATCTTGGAATCAACAATGGGAAAAAGAGAGAGAGCTTTGGGGTTAAAATACATAAGAAGTGTATATAACTGGGGCAGCTAGATAGTACAGTGGATAGAGCACCAGCCCTGAAATCAGAACCTGAGTTCAAATCTGGCCTCAGACTCAATGCAGCTTAGCTGTGTGACCTTGGGCAAGTCACTTAACCCCAAATGCCTCAACAACAAATAAATAAAACGAGTATAAATATAGCTATTGATAAGCCACAGCACTTCATGACTTCTTCTAGGCCTGCTCCCTGACTCTGCTGGTATAAGTGCTAATAGCTGGTACATATCTCAAAGTTCACAGCAATCCAAAGATAGAGCATTGATCCTTTCTTATATATAGTTTTCATTCCTCAATTAGGCTATAAAGTTCTCATCAATATTCCCCATTTCCTGTTCATAAAATGAGATTCTAAATTTCTAGAACTTGGAAAGGACATTTCAATATTGTCAGGTAAAGGATGGGGGGGGGGTGGAGTTCTTAAGATGGATATTTATCATTTGTGAAGTACTTGCTTTTGTCTAACAATTGGGGCCTAAATCTCTTTGAATTCAAACAAAGGTCCACATATTGGGGCATTTAAAAGAATAATTTTAAAAACAAACACATGCACAATCTTATTCAAGTACAAAGTTTAATTGTATTTAAAAAAAGAAAATTCATTTTACACTTCCTGAATATATGCATGCAGGAAATTTGTTGATAAAATACTTAGCAGTCTGATTTTAATGACCTCTACTGAAACAGACTTAAAAGAAATAGTCATCTTTGTATGCCATGTGCCTTGTGCTAATCCTAATCCAAGAGCAAAGAAATAAAATCTCACTAACAAGAAAAAGGCAGGCAAAGGGATTTTTTTTTTTAGT
>JAJPUD010006416.1:35250-58788 GCA_023553655.1 Myrmecobius fasciatus
AAAGGTGCTTATGAAAAGAATCTCATACACACTCAATAATATATATTTGTAGCAGTCTCTTTCTAGAAAGAGATAGAGGTAAATCTTATTGAATTTTAAGTTAGTATTTGGTGCAGTGGTAGGGGGTAGAGAGTAGGTAGAGTTGAGACAAGAGCTCTTCAAACCTTTTGAGTTCCACTTCACAATTCTCCTTAAGCTCCAGTCTTTAAGCAGTGAGTAATATCTATTCACTTCAAGTGCTTCTGGCTTCCAACTTCAAAAGGGAAGATGGAAGAGGCCATCCCCATATCAGGTTGTTGAAGGAAAAGACTGAGGAGCTGCCAATTTCCATCATGCCTCTATTCCCAGATAGCTACTTCAGAGAGTTTAGAGAATTTCCCTTTGAGTAAGACACTTTCTTGGTTGAGCCGAGTTATCTTGTTCCCAATGGGAGACCTTTTTCACTTTGTAGTGTCTGGCATGCAATGTCCTATATGTAGTTTCTCTGATTTTCTGTTTTGATACCAATTTCAATAAATGGGTTTCTTTGCTATTCTCCAAAAAGAAAAAAATCTGTCCCATTTTTGTTTCTGAGAGTGATCTCATTAGTTACTGCCTGTTACTGATTATCTTAGAAAGGGAAGAGACCTCGTCCAGGCCAAACTCTCTGGGATATTGACTGTTCTGGTAAAAGTCAATCCATACTCTGCAGTTGCCCCAAATGCTAGATGAATTTTCCCCAGAGACTTAGTTCCAGCACAACTGACTTTTTTCCTTTTAACTTATTCCCTCCATTCTTCTGTGGTTTCCATTAAGTATATTTAGATTGTTATGAATTTACAAGGCTTTTGTAAAATTATTTACAATTTCTACTTAGAACATCTTCCCTAATAAAGATTAATGTAGATAACTATTAAGATAGCCTGCTGTCATCTAATATTAAGCATACTTTTAAAAAACAAAAACCCGTATCATATGCCAGCAAAAAAAGTTATTCCTTTTTCATTTTTGCATCATAGTCAGTGGTACTAGTATCATCCTGGTTTCTCAGGCTTTATCCCTATATTTCACCAGCCCTCACAGTAGTTTTTCAAGATGCCTCTCAGACCTTCATTTCTGTTTTCTTGGTCAAACCTTGGCCCCAAGTGCTAATGCCATTAAACCTGTACCTCTAATTCCATCCCTTGTTGCATAACCTACTTACAAATATTAGGGACAGTCTCATGTGCTGTTTTTTGTCATCATATTATAAAGCTAGAAAGAACATTAGAGGCCAATACCTTTGTTTTATATATTAGGAAACTGAGACCCAGAGAGTCTGAGTAACTTGTTCAAATTAAAAATATCCCACTCCATTGAACAACAATTTCTTGTATTAAATCCAAACTTTTCTCTTTGATCCATAAGGCTTTCCACTGATTCATTCTTTCTTCACCAGATCACCAATTGCTATATTTTCTTCTGTAACCAAACAAATCTTGTTATCTTCTCAAACTTGCTGTAAAATTTGACCATGATTTGACATTCCTGCTTCTGAAAATTATAGGATCGTAGTTTGAAAGCTGGAATAGGCTCCAAGGGCCACAGAATTCAGGGTTCTAAGCAAAAGCTGTAATAGGTTTCCTCCAACTTCTCCTTTAGGCTGAAGCCTTTCCTGATATATTATCCAGGCTGACAGAGACAGAGCAATACATACAGGTTCTCATTCTTATCAATAAATCAGTGGAATTATGGTTCATCTCCAAGGAGAAGAGATTGTTCTCCCAGTGCACATAGCCCCTTAGTCACTGTTACCCAGCCCATCAGGGACCACCATAATGGGTGCTAATTTCCTCTTAAGTCTAGCTTTTATTGACTTTGTTTTGAATTTTGTTTTCATCTTTCAAAAAAATCGGACTATTCAGGAATTATACTTGGAAATATCCAGCAATCATTTTGGCTAATCCTTCTTGCATGTAAGAAACAAAGCATCTTACCAAAAACTCTATTGACTCACTGATGAATGCAAGAAAGATTTTACATTCTTGCCAGAATGGGTACCTATCTCCCTATGCTGCCTTCTGGGCTCAGCAACTGCCCAACTGTTCTGAAGTTCTTCCAAGGTAAGTTGTTCTGAGAATATGCTGTACTCCAAATATTTGGGGGTGCTTTGACTTGAAAACCAGTTTAGAGGCTTAATCTGCTGTTGGTTTGAGAGGTCAGAGGAGGTCACAGAGTGTCATGTCTGCTCTCAGCCATCTTGGCTCCACCCCAATAAATAGAAATTTCGGTGGAAAATTTTTAAGCCCCAATTATGTCTGCTTCTTCAGCACAAACTTATTTCTGTCATAGGAAGTATTAAATTTTTCCTATCTTCAAGCACCCTAGTATAGGGATAGTATGAGACACACAGGTCTGGTGCTTGCAGAAGGAATGATTTCTCCGGGGAAAATGATCTTCACATGCACTCCTAGCTAGCTTTTTTTTTGGGTTGAAGTTTAAAGTGAGGAAGAATTCCAGAGAGTCTAATGGCTTCCATATCCTTACACACTTTTGGCCTCCAGGCAAGTGAACAGCAGTCATCCTTCTCCCACAATGCCTATATGGGCAACATTCCCCACTCCTTGCCACGCTTCTAGTCCATGACTTTTGAAGCTTTTCATTATTTTGAGGTCTTTCATTATTCTTGTTACCATCATCTTGTAGAACAGAAGATACGAAAAGTTTTCAAGATAACGTATGCTTTGTAAAAAGTATTTTGATGTCCAATCAGCAAATTCCAAAAAGCAAATTTCTGCAAACTTTAATTTCCCTTATTTTAACAAAAAAAAATATTACTACAGATCTAAAAATATAACTCCAACTGAAGAACATAACAGAAAAACCCTGTGGTAATACACAAGGTGGACAAAGATCTATAAATTGTAAGGGTTCATTTGAATGAACTTGTTAATGAACAGATTACATTTAAAACCCTGATAAGCAGATTCTGTCAATCAATTATAATTTCAAAAATCAAATTTACTACTATCTTCAAATACTGTACTTGTCACTGATTTACTGATAATTCAGCTGAAGTTTTCTAAGAAAGCACAGGTTATGAAAAATTCTATAAAGTGACACATATCAGCAAAACTAGTAACATAAAGGGCATGGGAAAAATAATTTCATAGAGGACAAGAACTGCTATAATTCAAGAAAATGTTTATTCCAGACAGTTATAATAAACATAAAGCTACTTGCTAAAAACACTGACTTCCAAATTAGCTCCCAAACTAGTCTGAAAGTTAGTAATCACTTTTTATCAAGATTAAAAATGTTTTCTCAAATGATAATTTTAGATTTTCTTAAATGTACAAAGTAGCAAGAGAACTATATACTCCATATTTATATTTTATAGAGTAATAAGTGTGCAAATTGTCAATCATGTTTCTATGTGTGGCTTGCTAAAACATTGAAGAAATGGAAGATTTCATTCTTATCAAATACTGCTACTTCAGTTGAACATTCAGTACATTTTACTGGGTGATACACTTCTATATTCTCTGGTTGAACTGTGGAATCTTCATTATCAGACTTCATTTTCTTATGGCCCCACCTTTTCTTCTTATTCACTGAACTTTTATATCTTAGAACCTCCTCTCTGTTAACAGAGCAATTCATCACAAACATTGCTCTGTACTGAGTTTTGTAGTATTCATGCCTAAGAGAAAGAAAAGAAATTAAATGTCACAAACATGTTTATCTAAAAAGAGGTGAAATGTGGAGTATTATCAACTTCTCACCAAAACTCCTGACACTTTGCAGTTATCTTACCAACAATATATCATTTGAATATTATGACAATCCTATAAAATAAATAATACAACTATTAGTATTATCCCTTTACAGATGGGTAGGGAATATAAAACATGGTCTTATCTTCAAATAGACCTAGATTGAAATCCTTCCTTAAATACGAGCTATATAAACTTAAGCAAAGCATTTAACTTCTCAGAGCCTGAGTTTTCACATCTGTAAAATGGGGATTAAATACAGTATCTGACTAAATTAAAAGGTGCTTAATGAGTATTTAGTTACATAATATATTTCATCCCCCCAAAAAATACATTAATTGCTGAGTTTTTTCAAACCCATTAAAATCCTTGGCCTTTTAAAGTCCCCTCCAAATCTTTCATTTTCACCACTTCCTAGTCAGTATCTCTATCTCTGCTTGCTGTCTGTCTTTTCCTGTCCCTGTCACTCTTTCTCTCTTCATCACTTCCAGTTAGTGTCTCTCCCAGTCAATAACGCTTTGCTCCCTACCTCCCCCTCAGTCTCTAACTTCCTTCCAGTTAGTTTGTTGCTCTTTTAGTCAGTCTCAGTATCCCTCTGTCTCTCTTTCCCTGATTGCTCTTAAGAGAAAGGCTAGAGACTTCTTAAGAGTTTGGACCCCTAGTGTCCTCCTCCACCCTTGCAGAAATGAAAATGTTTTGAAAAAGGCAACAGAACACATGTCCCAGGCAACTCTTTTGCTTTATTTCATTTCCTGATATACAGGCAGACAACCCTGACAGGTACATTCTTAGCAAATGGTGGCAGCCTTGTCAGTTTCAGACATCAGTAGCTCCTGAGTCAGGACCCTGGTAATTGGGGGATGGAAAAAGTGGGGGATGGGGAAAAGGAGAGAGTATATGGCCTAACTCTGAATAAGAGGGCCCCAGCCTGGGGTTAAAGGGAGAGAGCTAAGCCTCCATCAGTGACAACACTTGTAGCAGTACTCCTGCTTCAGCATAGTGGAACACTGAAGCTGAATTCAGGCCTCTGACAGTGCTTAGTCCTGGCATGGTAGGTGAATTGCAAAATGCCCTATGTGTCTGTAAAGAGAGAGTGGACTGAGAGGATCTAGATTACATCAGGTTGAGCATTGGAACAAAAGCAGACCTAATATACCACTCTACAGTAATCTAGATTTGAAAGGCCTTTTAACATTGCTCTGAGTACAGTATGCAGTGATCATTTGACAGCTTCTTTTCAGAAAAGGTTTGGAGGACCAAAAAAGTAAAGGTGGATTTCTGCATCAGAACATTCTGGGACCCTGAAAACTTTTACGACTTTAGCATGAGCTGTTCCCGAGATCCCAGAGTAATATAATACTCTGTGGCTCAATAATGAAGCAAAAGTACCAGTCCAGACTTTCTTTCCAGAAGTATGAAGACCCTAATTCTACTATCAAGTCTAAATTAAGGAAGTAAGCTGAAAAAATAAGCAAAAAAAAAAAATCTCATAAAAAGCTATTATTATGGTGGTAAGGTTACTCAAAAGTCAGATGAGATGGAGGCAATGATTCTAAAATATTCTCAAGCAAAACTTTAAAGAAATACACAGCTTGGGTACAGATTCAATTCTAATTCCAAAAAGAGATGAAGCAAGAGGTTTTGTTTTTTAAGTTAAAATGTTTTTATAAATGCAATTAAAACACTGGAGGAAAAACAAAGAAAAAGAAAATTAATGCGAGAGATGGAAGAAACAACTGGGAAGGCAATCAATAGCTTATAATGACCATGCCCAAACAACAAACTTCCTGACCATTTGAATAGATCAAAGAGAAGCAATGGCTTCAGGAGACAAGAACAGACTTCTTATTGCTCTGTCTAGTACAGTCAATTACCTAAAGGTCATGAACAACTTTGGCAGAACTTTCACCTCAGTCCTCAGCAGAAACCCATAGGGCTTTGGCCCAAGCAACCATAAGCCTACAAGGGTAGCCACAGTGCAAATATGCAGACAAATGGATCAAAATGAAGAAGTCTGTACTAGAGATGTATGGAGATGAGCTAATGCATATTATGGGGAAGTTCATCAAAGAAAAGCTTATCCTACCCCATATAGATGTACAGCTCATATACACTGACTATGGTTCCCATACCATGACCAGACAGATAATCAAGTCACTACTGATTCAGTACCAGATATTCAGTAACATAATACAGTCCATCGTAGCACTACTATCATGCCAGATGATGTTTACATGGAAGAATTCAAGCTACAGAAGTTGTAGAAAAGCCCCAATAGGACTATTAAAAATATATGAGTATTCAGAGAATCTATTATCTGTATGAAGACACATCCCCTTCCCCATCCAATCTAATCCCTGATTGAATGAAACATAACACAGTTGGTAGGATGTGAATGGTGATGAGTATGAGGTCATCAACTTTACTGTAGATAAAGGGGGCACTTTCAAGATGGTGTTTACTCCAAAGGATGGCAGTGATGTAAAGGAATGTGGACTATACAAATTCCCCATTGAAGATGCAGGCATAGACATGCACAATGCTGATGAGTATTTTAGATTTTGTGCACAGTTGCTTTAATTATGCCATTCAGAAGTGGCCTTCTATATATGAACATCAATTTTCAAGACCTATAATAGTCACTTCAAAAATATCTTTTGGGAAATTTTTAACAAGATTTATAAGAAAGATTTTTGATAAGAAAAATATTTGGTATGAACACTGTCTCATTGATAACTGGAAAGCCTAAGACTCAAGTCTTTATGTAATTTTGTCTAGATCTATATAAGAATTATGATTTATTACATGATGGTGATGTGTAGTCTGACTGACTAACCCAGACTTTTGGTTCCTTTGGCCTAATCACTCCAGTGCTGATCTGGCCAGATGGAAAAATCACTGAAGAGACCACCAATGGAACTGGTACCCTCACCATTACTGAGAACACCAGAGGGACCAACTCATCAGCACTAAACTTACAGCCAGCAACTTTGCTTGGCCAAGATTAGAGCACTGAGGAAAGCTGGGCAATAATCAGGACTTAATCAAATTTATAGACTGGAAAAGATATATACTGAGACAGGATAGAGTGAAACTATGACCAAAGACCTCACAGATTATTTTTCTGTGCTCTTCACATCCATCACCTTTCTTAGTCTGAAGGAAGGGACTTATACCCCCTTCACTTAGAGATATGGATCAGAACATATGTACTGATGATACTTTTTATACGTGATTTTTTAAAAAAATCTTTTTTCTAACGGATTGCGAGGTATGTTTTATCTCAGCTGAAGTTGATGTTTCACTTGATATTTATATACTGTCCTCTGAACACATTATGGTACATTTTGGTACTAAATGTTCTACACCCCCCTAATCCCTGCCAAAATGTCAACAGACTAAAAAAATAAAAGACAAATTATTTCACAGCAAACTGACTTGAAAAATAGACCAAGAAAAACTGTTGGACTAGCTGACTGCCACAGTCAAAAAGGACTTCGATATCAATTAAAAAAAATATTAAAAGAAAACTTCATGATCTCCTAGCATCAGAGAGTAAAGTAGAAAAAGAATCCACTGATTATCTCCTTAAAGAAAATGCCAAATCAAAACTCCCAGGAATATTATAGCCAAATGTAAAATGCAGAGCTTCAAGGTAAAAAATAAAATGCTTCAAGCAGTCAAAAATAAAGAATTCAGATACTGAGAAGCCATAGTCAGAATTACACACTCATATATAATAGAAAAGAAAAGAACTTGGAATATCATATTCCAGAAGGCAAAGGACAGTCAAGACTGATTTCCCCAATAAGGTGAACATAATCAAAAGGGAAGGGAGAAGAGTAGATCTTTAAACAGAGTTTGTCATGCATTCCTTTTTTTTTTTAATTTATTTTTTTATTAAAGCTTTTTATTTACAAAACATATGAGTGATTTTTCTACATTGATCTTTGCAAAAAAATTTTTTTTGTTCCAAATTTTTCCCATCCTTCCCCCCATTCCCACCCCTAGATGACAGGTAGTCTAATACAAGTTAAATATTTTAAATTATGTCATGCATTCCTAATGAAAAGACCAACGCTGTGAAGATACTTTAAAGTTGAAACATAAGAGACACATAAAAAAGCTAAACATGAATGATCATAAAGGACTAAATAAGGAAAACTACATTAACACTACCATGAAGACATGATATATTTTCTTCCTTTGAGCTTTATCATCAGAGGTCAGAGGGAATCTAGTTAGAAGGTCTGGGAATGATTTTCTTGTTGATCTTAAGAAAAAAAAGAAAAATGGAAAA
The DNA here is from genome assembly GCA_023553655.1 of Myrmecobius fasciatus. NCBI lineage: Eukaryota > Metazoa > Chordata > Mammalia > Dasyuromorphia > Myrmecobiidae > Myrmecobius > Myrmecobius fasciatus. Next base: position 43,285 of record JAJPUD010006416.1, read on the forward strand.
AGAGGGGAACAATATGTAGAGGGGGCAGGGAAAGGAAGATTAAGGAAAATTATCTCATATAGAAACACAAACACACACAGTTGGTACAGAAATACATTTCATTTAAGAAAGAAACAGGAGGGAATGGGAAGAAGATGGTATCTGGGGGAGGTTAGATGAGAAAAGGCATTATTTCTAAAAAAAACCAAAGGATGTACAAAAATATAACTTTCTGAAACAGCAAAATACAGGAATTGAGGGGTATCCATCAATTCAGGAATATCTCAACAAGTTATGTTATAAAAATGAGATGGAATATTATTGAACCATTAAAAATGATGAAGGGAATGATTTCTTCCTTTTTTTTTTTTTGCTGAGGCAATTGGGGTTAAGTGACTTGCCCAGGGTCACACAGCTAGGGAATGTTAAGAGTCCTCCTGACTTTAGGGCTGGTGCTCTATCCACTGCGCAACCTAGCTGTTCCTGGGATGGTTTCTAAGAAGCTTGAGACGATCTTGATTAACTGGTGAACAGAACAAGTGAACAAACAACTGGAAAAAAACCAAAAAACTCTTGAGTGGTCTAATAACCATGATTCCAAAGGACTAATGATGAAACATGCTATCTACCTCCTGACAGAGAAGTGATGGACTCAGAATGCAGAATGAAACACTTTTTTTTAAATAGCCAATATTTTGCTTGAATATATAATTTTTTTCACAGAGGTTTTGTTTTCCTCTCATTCTCAATGGGGATGGGGGTGGAGGCTGGAGGCAGAAAAGATTTTTGCTGATCGAAATTTTTTTTTTGAATTTTAAAAATCTCACCACTCTATTTTAGTAAATTATTAATAAAAATTGCCCAGATCTTTTGGAGCTAGATGGCAAAGTAAATATAGAAAGGATATCCATCTCTCTCCCTGAAAGAAACTCTAAGGGGAGAAGTATCAGAAATATTGTGGTCCAGATCCAAAGTTTCCACATCAAGCAAAATACACTGCAGGTAGCCAGAAGGAAGGACTTCAGAAGCCACAGTTGCAATCATGTAAAACCTGGCAGAATGTATTACAAATAATAGGAAAGCTTATACAACAATATTCCCAAATGCAAAATATATGAATTTACAACCAAAAAAAAAAATTGACTTGCCCAACAATACTGACATTTTATGGGGGAAAATGGTCCTTTGCTAAGAGGAGAGTACTTTTAATCATTTCTGATGAAAAGACTAAGGGTTCAAAAAAAGAAAAAGACCAAAATTGAGTAGGAATTTTGAAATGCAAAAAAGTCATGAGAAATTTAGAAAGGTAAACTTATTTGAACAATGTTATATGATGATGTAGTTTTGACATTCTACTAGAATAAGAAGATAAGTGTTTCTTCAAAAGATAGTGAAAGAATTAACTAAAATGGTGGATTGTTCTTCTGAGGATTTTAAGATGGAAAAGAGAAAGGAGGGCAAAAGGAGGAAGAAGGGAATGAAACTTGCTACTTCTCATAAGGGAGATTTAATAGTACTTAAGAATGGGAGAGGAAGAAGGAGAGGGAGAGATGAATCTCACTTATCTAAAATATATAAGGGTTGAAACACACAGAGTTTGATATGGAAATGCATTATATTCAACAGGTAAATCCCTTCTCCCTATTTTCTTATCTTTTTTTTTTTACCATTCTCTCTAAATTTCCCTTTCCACTTGTTTTCCTGTTGAGAGAGGAATCTATGAAGATGCTGATCAATTAAGAGATGAATGAACAAACTTTTATGTGAATGTAATAGATTATTATTGAACTGCAAGAAATGGCAAAAGATGTGATTTCAGAAAAGTAATTTTCCTTAGGAAAAATAATTCCTAAGTAATGGAGAATAAACAAAACCAATAAAAGTTTCTGTAATATCAAAGAAAAACCATCACTGCTGGATGGTACAGTGAATAGAGTATTGGTCCTAGGGGGACCTGGGTTCAAATCCAGCCTCAGATACAACACTGACTGTGTGACCCTGGGCAAGTCACTTAAATCCCAACTGCCTCACCAAAAACAAACAAAAACAAAAAAACGGAAAACATTTTTTAAAGACATAAGAATTTTGAACAAAGCAATGCAATGACTAACCCCTATTTCCAGGTGATTTATGATGAACACATTACTTCTTCACAGAGGGAGTTACACAATTTTGACTGGGTCACTGTGGATGTTACCCTTTTAACTATATCTGTTATAAGATTTTATTTAATTTTTCTATTTCTAATTAAAGATGTACGGGAGACAGAGTCAGGGTTAACAATTGTAATCCTTCCCTTCTCCACAAAAAAGAGAACCACAAAGATATTTTTTAAATGCACAGAACAGAACAGAAAGTAATTTCAGAAGGAAGCACAGAAAACCGGGACAGTTCTGAAAGTAGCAAATAGAATTTATTATATGCTTTTTAAAAAAGCAGGTAGTATGTTGAAATGCCTTCTTTTGATGTTTAAGTTCAGAATCTAAAACAAAAACAAACTTGTCATAGCTGAGGTCTGTCATATATTACTGGCAATCTACATAGGATTCTGGAGGGAAAGCATGATATAATGGAAAGAGTATCAGATCTAAAATAAGAGCTTCAAATCCAATCTCATTTAATAATAATAATAAAAAACCCCACAACTGATTAAGTAATTGTAAGCATAATTATTTACCAAAGTAAGACCCCAAATTTTAATCAATTATCAATTAAATTTTAACAAAAAAATTTAATTTTTTTTCTTTTTCTTTTCTTTTTTTTTTTTGCTGAGGCAATTGACTTGCCTAGGGTCACACATCTAGGAAGTGTTAAGTGTCTGAGACCAGATTTGAATTCAGGTCCTCCTGACTTCAGGGGCTGGTGCTCTAACCATTGCCACTGTACCACCTAGCTTCCCCTTTAATTTTTTTCAAAATTTTAACAAAATATATAAGTTAATTTTGATTACAATAGTTGAAAAGCTTTTCCCTAACAAAGTAAATACAACTAGAATAAGAGTGGAAGCAAGTAAAATGGGAAAAGTATTTATATCAAGGGATATTTTTGCCAACTAACAAATATAATGGACCAAAAGTCATTTTGGAACAGCGAGTAGTCTAAGAGCTACTCAAATACATAAGAGAATAATTCCCTAAAGAACTACAAATTATCAAAAAAGTTGTATGACATGCTCCAAATCACTAGCTATAAAAGAAATGTAAATTGAAATAACCCTGCAGTTTGTACTAAGAAAAGTGGAAAAAATGACTAAAAAGGGGAAGGGTCAAAGTGAGAAAGCCTACAGAAAGGGGACACTAACTCACTGTTAGTAGAGATTTGTATTTATCTAACCATTTTGGAGAGCAACTTGGAATTACACTATGCAAAGCCCCTTTGACCCAAAGATTTCAGTGCTAGTAGCCAATACCTCAAAGTCAATGACAAAAAGAAAAGCCCCTTATATATCAAAATATTTATAGAAGCAACTTTTATAGTATCAAAGAACTGAAAACAAAATAGATGTTCAGCAAATGGCATTTTGGCCTTAGCCTAGTTCAGTTTAGTTTGATACCAAAACACAACTACTGACAAATGCAGATTTACTTGGCCATAACAAAAGGATATTTTGGAAAAAAATGCACTAAAGATATCTGGAGTTGATTTAGCTTGCCAAACCTCCAAGTTTCTTCCCCAATCCCATCTCAAGTTCTCTTGGTTGCTTTGTGTTCAGCAGATGAGTCTAAGTCCTTAGTCCCCTGAGCCAATCAAAGTCTTAAAAAAAAAATAAATTAAATAAAAAAATCTTAATACTACTGTTTAAAGAAAAACTAGCTTAGCCTAGATAGAGAGAAGTTGTTAAAATACTGTTCCTACCCTATCCTTGCTGGTAAGAACTGTTAAGTTTTCTAGAAAAGTGGTGTCAAATTCAAATAGAAACAGGATCAATACATGTACATGAAGGTCCCTGAAGGCTGAATATTTGACTTATAAGACCACATATTAACCTTATCTATGTTCTATTGTCTTATTTATTTTGTTAAATATTTCTCAATTGTAGTATTTGAGGGCTTTTTGCTCTACAATTCTAATCTAGAGGCCCATCTACCACATTAAATGATTTTAGAACTATTAATAGTTCATCATGACCTATTTTCTTTTTTTTTTTATTAAAGCTTTTTATTTGCAAAACATATGCATGGGTAATTTTTCAACACTGACCCTTGCAAAGCCTTCTGTTCCAAATTTTTCCCTCCTTCCCCCTAGCCCCTCCCCTAGATGGCAGGTCGTCCAATACATGTTAACTATGTTAAAATATAGGACAAATCCAATATATGTATACGTATTTATACAGTTATCTTGCTGTACAAGAAAAAAACAAAAAAATAAAAAAACAAAAACCTGAGAAGGAAAACAAATGCAAGCTAACATCAACAAAAAGCATGAAAATGCTATGTTGTGGTCCACACTCAGATCCCACAGGCCTCTCCCTGGGTGTATATGGCTTTCTTCATCACTGAACAATTGGAACTAGTTTGAAACATCTCACTGTTGAAGAGATCCATGTCCACCAGAATTGATCAAAATAATAGTCTTGTTGTTGCCATGTATAAGGATCTCCTGGTTCTGCTCATTTCACTCAGCATCAGTTCATGCAAGTCTTTCCAGGCCTCTCTGAAATCATCCTGCTGGTTGTTTCTTACAGAACAATAATATTCCATGACATTCTTATACCATAACTTATTCAGCCACTCTCCAATTGATGGGCATCCATTCAGTTTCCAGTTTCTAGCCACTACAAAAAAGGCCGCCACAAACATTTTTGCACATGTAGGTAGGTCCCTTTCTTCCTTTAAGATCTCTTTGGGATATAAGCCCAATAGAAACACTGCTGGGTCAAAGGGTATGTTTAGTTTGATAACTCTTTGGGAATAGTTCCAAATTGCTCTCCAGAATGGTTGGATCCATTCACAGTTCCACCAACAATGCATCAGTGTCCCAGTTTTCCCACATCCCAGCCTGTCATTTTAGCCAATCTGACAGGTGTGTAGTGGTATCTCAGTTGTCTTAAATTTGCATTTCTCTGATCAATAGTGATTTGGAGCACCTTTTCATGACTAGAGATAGTTTTAATTTCCTCATCTGAAAATTGTCTGTTCATATCCTTTGATCATTTATCGATTGGAGAATGGCTTGAATCCTTATAAATGAGTCAATTCTCTATATATTTTAGAAATGAGGCCTTTATCAGAACCCTTAAATATAAAGATGATTTCCCAAATGACTGATTCCCTCCTAATCTTGTTTGCATTAGTTTTATTTGTACAAAAACTTTTTAACTTAATATAATCAAAATTATCTATCTGGTGTTCAATTAAGAGTTCCAGTTCTTTGGACACAAATTCCTTCCTTCTCCACAGATCTGAGAGGTAAACTATCATATGTTTCTCTAATATGCATATAATATCACCTTTTATGTCTAAATCACAACATGACCTATTTTCAAGAAACCTGATATGGGAAGCACCTAAAGAGAAAAACTCAAAACAAAAATAACAAAACAAATAATGTTTCCTTGATAGAGTGGAGAGTCCTGAATTTCACAGAGTTCCAGGAAGAATGAAGTCCCAGGTATAAATAATCATGTTCATGTAGGAGGATTAATGTCAAATCTTTGCACTTCTGTGGGTGTCTCAGGATAAAAAGACCAGAATCAGCAGCATTAAGAAGATCAGGATCAGTGCAAAAATGACATTTCTCTCATAATCACTGATTCTCACAAGTCAGGGAAATTCATCTGCTAATCATTAGTGTTCAGAGCCAGGAAGCCCCATTTCTCTGGGATAAAAAGAGGAATACAAAATCTGAGGCTTCTAAAGGACAGGCCCATTTCTTATATGGGGACTAGTTAGACAATTTCACTTCTCCCTAATTTTCAGAGTGCAAGCTCAGACCCATAGTGTTACTAAACTAATCCCCAGTAATCATAGTACAATACTGCCCCAAGGAGAGTTTGAAGGATGAAGGGGAAGATGGTGTCGGGAAGGAGGCTGTTCACCTCTTTTTCCACTAGGCTTTTTCCCTCTGTTCCAGTCTGCTAACACTGGGACTGGGATTCTCATCTCAATCTGCTGCCTACTTTGCCAGGATCAACTACCACCTAGGCATGAGAGGATAATTTATAAAACTTAAGCAGCATCCCACCTGTTCTCATCAAGGGATTTGCCTTAAATTTTCTCAATGTTAGCGGTGAGGGAGAATCCCTTTCCACTCATTGATTAAAAACTGCCTATCAATATGCAATTATAAGATTGAGGACTGCTAATTCAATTGCAAATTGGCCTCAGAAATGCAAAAATTCATACAAATGATTCCCTTAAAGAGGAACCTTTTTCTAGGAGGCTTTCATCAAGTGTGGAAAATGACCATTAGAATCCATTTTGGAATGGATTTGCCTTTGGAGGCATCCATTCCCAACAAGACTTGAATGCTATTATTATGAGTCACAACACCCAGCTGTGTTCAACTTTTCATGACTCCATTTGCAGTTTTCTTCACAAAGACTGTGTGGTGTGCCATTTCTTCAGCTCATTTTGCAGATAAGAAACTGAAGCAAATAGGGTTAAAAGTGGCTTGCATGAGGTCATGAACAACTGATAAATATTTGAGGCCAGAATTGAACTCATGAAGCCACTTAAGTTTTTGAGGCTCGATTTGAAGTCATGAAGATGAATCTTCCAGACTCCTGTACAGGCACTCTATCCACTGTATCCCATCCTAGTTGCAATCTGAATACTAGTTCTTCTGAATTTATTTTTCTACTGAAGAAAACATTTCTTTCTCCATTCCCCAAAACTGTATCTCTCCAAATTAACTCTGAAGGTAAATAAATGACAGAACTTAGAAAAGACTTATAGGCTTGTAAGTCTCCACAAGGCTGGAGAGCCTAAAATAATTTACAGCAATTATGTTCAGGGTATAGTTTCTTTTTTTTTTCCTTCAGAAATATATCTTAAATACAATATATGCATTTATATTTATACATTATCTTGCTGCTCAAGAAAAATCAAATCAAACCAGAAAAAAAGATGAGAAGCAAAATAAAATGCAAGCAAACAACAATAAAAAAGTGAAAAATGCTATGTTGTGAACCAAACTCAGTTCCCACAGGCTTCTCTCTGAGTGTAGATGGCTCTCTTCATCACTAAACAATTGGAAGTGGTCTGAATCTTCTCACTGTTGAAGAGAGCCACATCCATAAGAATTAATAATTGTATAATCTTGTTGTTGCCGTGCATAATGACCTCCTGGTTCTGTCATTTCACTCAGCATCAATTCATGAAAGTCTCTCCAGGCCTCATCCTGCTGGTCTTTTCTTACAGAATAATCATATTCCAATAACATTCATATATCATATTCAGCCATTCTTCAATTAATGGGCATCCATTCAGTTTCCAGTTTCTTACCACTACAAAAAGGGCTGCTACAAACATTTTTGCACATGTGGGCCCCTTCCCCTCCTTTAAGATCTTTTTGGGATATAAGCCCAGTAGAAACGCTGCTGGGTCAAAGGGTATGCACAGTTTGATAATTTTTTGAGCATAGCTCCAAATTGCTCTCCAGAATGGTTGGATCCATTCACAGTTCCACCAACAATGTATCAGTGTCCCAGTTTTCCCACATCCCCTCCAACATTCATCATTATCTTTTCCTGTCAATTTAGCCAATCTGACAGGTACGTAGTGGAAAATCTCAGAGTAATCTTAATTTGCATTTCTCTGATCAATAGTGAGTGATCACTATTTTTATATGACTAGAAATAGTTTCAATTTCTTTATCTGCAAACTGTTCATATCCTTTGGCCATTTATTAATTGGAGAATGGCTTGAATTCTTACAAATGAGTCAATTTTCTCTATATATTTTAGAAATGAAGTCTTTAGCAGAACCTTCAAATGTAAAAATGTTTTCCCAGTTTATTGCTTCCTTTCTAATCTTGTCTGCAATTAGTTTTGCTTGTATAAAACCTTTTGAACTTAATGTAATCAAAATTATCTATTTTGTGATCAATAATGCACTCCAGTTTTTCGCTGGTCACAAATTCCTTTTTCCTCCACAGATCTGAGAGGTTAATATCATTTTTTGATGTCTAGATCACAAACCCATTTTGACCATATCTTGGTAAATGGTGTTAGGCATGGGTCAATGCCTAGTTTCTTCCTTACTAGATTCCAATTTTCCTGGCAATTTTTGTCAAATAGTTCTTATCCCAAAAGCTGGGGTCAAACACTAAATTACTATAGTCACTGACTATTTTGTCCTGTAGGATATAGTTCTTAAGGACATAGAGAATACTCACATAGGTCTCTCCTTACTGAATGGCCCCAGACAGTTTACTATCTAGTTCCCAGGGGTGGGAATGCCTAACAATCTTTTCATATTACCAAAAACTGCACTTGTGAGCCCACTCCCCACTTCAAGAGCTCAATTTATGTTCCAATCCTATAAGATTATTCCAACTATCATTGTTGGGCCTGTCTCAGATGAGCCTCCTCATCGTTTAGATTCAATGTAACTCAAAAGTGAGTCATTTAACAGTTAACAAAGGGAGAATGACTTAGTCATAGCAGGAGAAAGATATTCAATTACAGTTTGAAGAAACCTTGAGTTGATTAAGCCAATAAAGCTCTCTTGTCTGTATCTATCTTGATCCATTAGTCAAACCTCTAAGTCTCTCTCTTCCTGAAGTCCAATTGGCTGTTTTATCCTCACCACATAAAGTGACATCAATATTCTGAGCCAACCAAGTCTTTTTTTTTTTTTAACAAGATGCCATAAAAACCTTTATTAAATTTTTTTTTTTTTTTTGCTGAGGCAACTGACATTAAGTGACTTGCCCAGGGTCACACAGGTAGGGAATGTTAAGTGTGTGAGACCAGATTTGAACTCAGGTCCTCCTGACTTCAGGGCTGGTGCTCTATTCACTGCACCACCTAGCTGCCCCAAATCTTTAATAATAAATGCTAAATAACTGAGCCAAGCACAGATTTCTGGAGTAACAGAGCATTGGGAGACATTTTCTTTCAAACTGAAATTGAGTTACTCTTCTGGCCAAGACTTTCAACATGAGCCAATCAAGTAATGAAAAATGTCTGAATTCCTTTTAAGGAAAAACTAGCCCCACCTGAATAGAGGAAGGAGTAAAAACACTATTCCTAAACAAATGGGGAAAGAATAAGCAAAGTGTGTTACATCTAAATAATAGAACTGGAATGTAACAGAATACTGCTATGCTGTAAGAAACAATGTGATCAATTCAGAGAAGCATGGAAAAATTTATGTGAACTGATGCAAAGTAGGCAGAACCAGGAAAGCAAAAAATATAATGATATAACATAAATGGAAAAAAAAATGACAAAACTGAATTGAATGGAGCAAAATTTTAACAAAGTTTGACATATTCCCCTAAATAACTGAGAAAATATCTCCCCTGGTTTCTTTTGCAGAGATAGTCTTATATATCCAGAGATAGGAAACACTACATATGTTAAGACATAAAACTTAATTCTGCTTAAAAATAAAATCCACCAACATTTTCCCCTTGATTCATTACCGTTGGCAGTCAAGGCACAATGTAGTCATGCAGGCAGGGCAATTCAAGACAGCATCACTATTTGGAACAGCCTGTTGTTGGTGAGAGAGTTGCATCCCCAAACAATGGTATCTATTGCAGAATAAAGTTTAAAAAAAATTTTAACATTAAAATATATACTGTAACAAACCAAATTTATATTAAATGAAAACATATAGAATATAATGACTTCCTTCAGGAAGGCTTTAACTTAACTTCTATCACTTCCTCCTCTTTTACCTGTTTTACATAATGAAATGGACTTACTCCTTACCAAGGCTAAGCTCTCTCTTTATTCAAGGGATCCCATTTCATCCCTTTTCTGTCTCCTCTGCACACTCTTTCACTTTTTTCTATTTATTTTCAATCTCTCCCTCTCTAGTGGTTTGTTTCCTATTGGCTACAAATATGCTCATTTCTCCCCTATCTTAAAAAAAAAAAACATCACTCGAAATATCTCTGCTGTTACCCTTTATCTCTTCTGTCATCTTGGATTCTTCATTTTCTCTCACATTTCTTATCTTGTCAATTTCACCTTTGCAACATTTCTCAAACACAAACCCTTCTCTTTTCTGACACTGCCACTACTTAGGTGTAGGCCCTCATCATCTCAGGCTCTGATTATTATAATAGCCTGTTAGTGGGTCTAAATGGCTTCAAATGCATGCTCCACTCTCATCCATTCCCCATTTAGCCACTGAAGTCATTCTCCTATTGCCTCCAGGAGTAAATACAAAATGTGATTTAAAATTAAATACCTTACTGTACAATATCTTATGTCTATGAAATATTTGTGAAACTAACATATGCTAGTGCAGCATAAAAACTCCAGTAAGTTAAAAATGTTAGCCAGTAATGTTCTTGCAATTTTTCACAAAAATTATTCAAAATTTAAGAATCTGTACTCTTTACTTGTAAAGTTCACAATCCATGCTTTCTCAACTTAAATACTTCTTATCATGTCCTGCCAAATTATATATGGAATTGAGAATCATTTTACACTGAGGAGAGGCACCAATTATGCTATCATTAACATTTCTTTAAGAGACTGGTTAGCCCCACCATGTTACCCTCCTCAATTTCCAAGTGGATCATTCAACATTTTGACTTCTCAGAAGTTATAGTGTTGCATGATTCATGAATAAATGGTATCACAAAGTTATGTCAACCTCAGTCTGATTTTTTTTAAAAAAAATTGATTAAAGCTTTTTATTTGCAAAATATATGCATGAGTAATTTTTCAACATTGACCCTTGCAAAGCTTTCTGTTCCAAATTTTTCCCTCCCTTCCCCTACCCCCTTCCCCAGATGGCAGGTAATCTAATACATGTTAATTATGTTAAAATATATGACAAATCGAATATATGTATACATATTTATACAGTTATCTGGCTGTACAAGAAAAATCAGATTTACAAGGAAAAAAACCTGAGAAGGAAAACAAAATGCAAGCAAACATCAACAGAGAGTGAAAATGTTATGTTGTGGTCCATACTCAGATCCCGCAGGTGCTCCCTGAGTGTAGATGGCTCTCTTCATCATGAAACAATTGGAACTGGTTTGAAACATCTCATTGTTGAAGAGAACCATGACCATCAGAATTGATCAAAATATAGTCGTGTTGTTGCAGTGTACAATGATCTCCTGGTTCTGCTCATTTCACTTAGCATCAGTTCATGCAAGTCTCTCCAGGCCTCTCTGAAATCCTCCTGCTGGTCGTTTCTTACAGAACAATAATATTCCATAACATTCATATACCATAATTTATTCAGCCACTCTCCAATTGAGGGGCATCCATTCAGTTTTCAGTTTCTAGCCACTACAAAAAGGGCTGCCACAAACATTCTTGCACATGTGGGTCCCTTTCCCTCCTTTAAGATCTCTTTGGGATATAAGCCCAATAGAAACACTGCTGGGTCAAAGGGTATGCACAGTTCAATAATTTTTTGAGCATAATTCCAATTGCTCTCTAGAGTGGTTGGATCTGTTCAGTTCCACCAACAATGCATCAGTGTCCCAGTTTTCCCATACCCCCTCCAACATTTGTCATTATCTTTTCCTGTGGTATCTCAGAGTTGTCTTAATTTGCATTTCTCTGATCAACAGTGATTTGGAGCACCTTTTCATGAGACTAGGAATCATTTTAATTTCTTCATCTGAAAATTGTCTGTTCATATCCTTTGACCATTTATTGATTGGAGAGTGGGTTGAATTCTTATAAATTTAAGTCAATCCTCTCTATATTTTTAAAAGAGGCCTTTATCAGAACCCTTAGATGTAAAATTTCCCCCCTCCCGGTTTTCTGCTTCCATTCTAATCTTGACTGCATTGGTTTTGTTCTTACAAAACCTTTTTAATTTAATATAATCAAAATTATCTATTTGGTGTTCAATTAGGAGTTCCAGATCTTCTTTGGACAAATTTATTCCATCTCCACAGGTCTGAGAGGTAAACTATCCTATGTTCCTCTAATTTGCTTATAATATCATTCTTTATGTCTAAATCATGAACCCATTTAGATCTTATCTCCGTATGTGGTGTTAGGTGTGGGTCAAGCCCTAATTTTAGAATCTCATTTTTAAGATGATAAATTGCAGAACAACTGATTTTCATTAATACAGAGTCTCCTCACCAGAAGTTTCCTTCATTGATGAAACCACACACACAATGCCCTTAACCCCAAAAGAAAAGGGGTTGAAGGAAGGGGGAAGATTATCTTGAGAAAAAAAGAAAGCACAAAGCTATTCCTCAAAAGCTGTAGTCTACTCTTCTTATTTAATATTCATCCCAAGATAGATTTAATCAATTATTATCATTTAAGACGACGATGATGATGATAGCAAGCAGTAACATAGTACTTTAGAATTTGCCAAGTGCTTTATATATGCTACCTTCATTTGATCCTCACAACATTCCTGTGAAGTGCTATTATTATTATTCCTATTTAACAGATGAGGTCCTGTATTCCATTCACTGCGTTTTCTTGTTCAGACTCAGTGACCCCCATGGACTTTGTTCATGAGTTTTCTTGGCAAAGATACTGGAGTGGTTTACCATTTCCTTCTCCAGTGTGACCCCATTTTATATAAATGAGGAACTGAGCCATATAAGGGTTAAGTGACTTGGATCAGACAAATAATAAGTATTTAAAGCTTGTTTTTAATTCAGATCTTCCTGACTCTAGGGCTGGTATTTTATCCACTGTATCACTTAGCTGCCCCTCTGGGCCTACTAGCTTTAATTGGTTATAATTTCGGCAATATAAATTCTCCATCCATTTGTTTTCTTCAGTGAATTGTTAAACCAAATTCTGGAGTAACAATAGGTGGTACTGTAGTATTCTAGAGCTTGATGAACGTAGCACCATGACAACTATAAGCAGGAACACCTAGAGGATTTATTATAAAAATGGAATCTCTCTTCCATTTGGACTCTATTCAGAAAATCTTTTATGACAAAGATGTAACATATGTCTCTTTAATTTCTACTTCTCACTACTGCATCCCAGTAGTTAGCACAGTCCCTAGCACTTAGTATATGTAATTAAGCAAAAAGTTGGGAAGGAGAAAATAACATTTTAAGTCAAGTTAACTAGAATTTATTAAGCTCTTATTACATGCTAGGCACTGCACTAAGTACTGAGGATTCAAAGAAAGACCAAAAAAAAAAAAAAGGCATTGTTCTCAAGATAATCTAATGAAGGAGATAACATATGAACAACTTTATACAAGCAAGATACATACAAGGATAAACTAGAATTAGAATCAGAGGGAAAACACTAAGAATAAGGAGGATTGAAAAAGGCTTCTTATAAGACTTTAGCTGAAACTTGAAGGATGTCATGAAAGCTAGGAGGCAAAGATGAGGAGGGAGAGAATACCAGGCATTAAGGGACAGCCACTGAAAATACTTAAAATGAAATAAATGAACATATGATGAAGTAAATGAAGTAAAAACAGCAAGGAGAGCAGCACCAGCTAGGTTGAAAAGTAGATTAGAAAGAAGATCTAAGAAGACAGGAAGGAGCCAGACAAAAAAGAACTAGGACACGAACATATGAAAGTTTAGGAAAGGCTGGGTATGAAAGTAAGCAGTGTGAGCTAAGGCTGGAAAAGTATAATGGGGTTAGATTGTGAAAGTAACTCAATGTCATACAATAAACATTTATTAGGTGTTTAAGGTGTGTCCAGGCACTATACTAAGTGCTGGGAATACAAAAAAAAAAAAAAAAAAAAAAAGGCAAAAGACAGATCCTGTTCTCAAGAAGCTCCAAATCTAATGAGGAAAGTCAACATATAAAAAAGTTGAACAGTGGGGTGAAAAAGGGAAAAACAGTACCTGGTTTGGGGCATGATGAAGCACACCTGTACAATCAGGTAGAAAATAAAGAGATGGCTGACCTGGGCACCTTCCCTAAGCAAAGGATCTGGGAAGAGCTCTCTGATCTCTACCTTCCACTCTCCAATCAGAAGGAGAGCCAGGATTGTTTTCTTGCAAAAAAGAGCCACTAAAGAGAATAATAACATGATCAGAGTTGCACATGAAAAAACTATTCTGACAGTAGTGTGAAATGACAAATGAAAAGAAAGGATTAGATGACCACGGTTGAGGCAAAAGGAACTATATTGAACTATAAAAATGACGAGGAAAAGATAAATTTAAGAAATGCTGGGGACAGAGTTAGTATAATTTGACAAATGACAATATATTGGGGGTTGAAGGAGAGGAGTCAAATAAATCAGAGGGTACAGTGGGGAAATTTGGACATCCAAAGGGGAGCATAAAGACATTAGGAGATAAAAAACCAAAACTAGAAAACAATTTGCCTTACATAAGTGATTAAGTCTAGATTAATTTAAGTTGTATATCACATATGTGAGATAAATAATCTATTATGAATCACACTGGATTAAATTCAACAATTTCAACCATTTATTTTAAAAACAAATTTCATTCAAACAACATAAAAATGCACTTTTACTTTCCAATGATCTTAAGGGCATTTAGCTGAAGTAATTATTTTGAATTTCTACCTTAGTGTTCTAGCACAATATCTTTTTTGCTTAAAATTCTTACCCTCTTCTTTGTGCATCCACCCAGGCCTGATCTCTATTGTCTTTTTCAGGATCATATAATAATTCATCATTTGTTGGAATCTGATACTGTTTTTTCTTCTTCACTTGTGATATTTCTGAAAGTGTAAAGGAAGTACCTTAATACCATTTAAAATAGTCATGTCTTTTTTAACATAATTGAAGGATTTTTATGTACTAATTAAAAAAAATTTTTCCCCTTGTTAATGTATTTTCCTTAAAAATGAACAAACTAAGGAAAAAAGACATTACTACTTCCCTCTGAATCTGGCTCAACATCAAGAGCTTATTTAGCTAATAAAGACATTTAAATTTAAAATCATATTGTTTAGGAAATGAATGCCACATGCCAACATAAAAACTTAACCCCAAAAAAGTAACTAATGTTTTAAATGCTGAGTCACTAACCCAACATAACATTTTAGACAAATGATTTTTTCTGGACCTAGAATTTCCTTAAGTTGTCATGTGTTTTGAAATGTAAAATGAAATTTGATTCAGTCATTTTACTGTTAAACCAGAAACATCATTTTAAAAATCGTAATGGATCTATCTGTATAAAAATATTCACCACTGCTTTAATTGTAATAACAAAATACTATAAAAATAGACTCTATGCCTAATAACAGAGAATGGCTGGATTGTACAGTGAAAAAGAAAATTATGGTTTCATAAAAATGAAAAAATATGAAATATATGAGGAAAAACAATATGAGGTGGTACTGAGAGGGAGGGAGGGAGGGAGGGAGGGAGGGAGGAAGGAAGGAAGGAAGGAGGGAAGGAAGGAAGGAAGGAAGGAAGGAAGGAAGGAAGGAAGGAAGGA
>JAJPUD010006416.1:58888-81162 GCA_023553655.1 Myrmecobius fasciatus
GCTTGTCTATTGTTTATAAATGTATTTGAGTCTACTAAAGAATCTTACACCTCTTTTTAAAAAATGTTTATTTTGTTACTTTTGTTGACAGTTTGTAATGGAAATAACTTTAGAATATAAAACTGAAAACTTTTGGTTTGATCTGTAAATAATATAATGGGAATTAATTTGACCATTTTTTAAAATAAAGCATTTAAACAAAGCTAAGAAAGCAAACATACAATTAATTAGAACAGTAAATTTTATATTTTCATCATATAAATTTTTCAGATATTTAAGTAATTATCTAAATTTCTTTAAAAACTGAGATTATACATGACAAATGTAGAAATGTGTTTAGAAGAAATACACATGTTTATTAGCCAACACTGGATTATTTGCTGCCTAGGGTAGGGGGCAGATAAGGAGGGAGGGAGAAAAATTTGGAAAACAAGATTTTGCAAAGATGAATGTTGAAAATTATCTTTGTGTGTATTTTGAATAAGAAACTGTTATTATTTTTAAAAGAAGAACTAACAGATATAGAAATATTTTATATTATTGCATTATTTACCATCTCAGGGAGGAGAGGGGAAGGATGGATAGATACAATGTGGAACTTTAAAAAGTGTTTAAAATTATTTTTACATGTAATTGGAGGGGGGAAAGCATTAAAATTAGAGCATTTCATCATGTCTGCCTCTCAATTATCTACCATAAAAATCTAAGTAAGAGAAAAAAAAAACTGGTAAGAGAAGTTGATGGCTATAAAATCTGACCAAGTAGAAAAGATAATGGCTATAAAACCTGACCAAGTAGAAATGATGAAACTATAAGACTGAAACAATGTAAATACTTTTTATCTCCTTTATCTTTTTTCAAAATTTATTTTATTTGAAAAAACAAAGAAAAAAAAAAGAAAAACAGAAAAGAATGCAAAACAAAACAAAACAAAAGAGAACATTGTCATATGCCCAGCGAAACATCAGGGAGGATTCAAAATAAATAACAATAAATTACCAGATCAAGAGTATCTATATTAATAGAAGAAATTATATTTATGGATGTCCATTTTTTCCTTACTTCCTTGTAAACTATTTGGTTTTCTGCTGTGTATTTTACTTGCTTTATTCTTTTTGCCCCCTTTCATCCCCTCCATAACCCCAAACAAGCTACAGTTAAGAAAAAAATATATGTATACATATATAAATGTATAAATACATACATACTCACACACACACCCCACATACACACATATCTTTCCTACTCCTACTAACTCTTTAAATTCTGCTCCATAACTTGCCTTGCTATTACTTAACCTCCCCACACCCAAGTTTCTCTCTTCTTCCCTCATCCTTTACTTTCCCATCTACCCTTCCCTCCTCCCCTTATAGATTTTGGAGAGTACTATGCCCTTCATGGTATATATGCAGTGTTGCCTACTGAACTATTCCTGATGTGAGTAGGTTTTCAGAACTACAAGCCCTCATCCCCCCCCAAGGCCTCTGTGTTTATTCTTCCTCTGCACCTCATTTGTATAAAGTGACTGCTATTTTTACCTTGACTCCCTGTTGTTGAAGTAAATCTTAAAAATATAGCATATATTTTCCCATGTAAAAAAACAATTTGTCCATGTTAAGTTAATATGAAAGTAACCTTTTATGTTGACTCTGATATATTAAATTTTTGGTTAAGTTCAGGTTTGGTCTGTGCACACCCTTTGACCCAACAGTATTTCTATTGGGCCTATATCCCAAAGAGACCTTAAAGGAGGGAAAGGGTTCCACATGTGCAAAAATGTTTGTGGCAGCCCTTTTTGTGGTGGCAAGAAACTGGAAACTGAATGGTTGCCCATCAATTGGAGAGTGGCTGAATAAATAATGGTACATGAATGTTATGGAATATTACTGTTCTGTAAGAAACAACCAGCAGGATGATTTCGAGAGGCCTGGAGAAACTTGCATGAACTGATGCTAAGTGAAGTGAGCAGAACCAGGAGATCATTATACATGGCAAAAAGACTATACGATGATCAGTTCTGGTAGACATGGCTCTCTTCAACACTGAGATGTTTCAAACCAGTTTCTATTGTTCAGTGATGAAGAGAGCCATATACAGCCAGGGAGAGGCCTGTGGGAACTGAGTGTGGACCATAACATAGCATTTTCATGCTTTTTGTTGATGTTCGCTTGCATTTTGTTTTCCTTCTCAGGTTTTTTTTTTTCTTGTAGATCCGATTTTTCTTATACAGCCAGATAACTATAAATTTGTATACATATATTCGATTTGTCATATATTTCAGCATAATTAACATGTATTAAACTACCTGCCATCTGGGGAGGGAAAAGGAGAGGAAAATTTGGAACAGAAGGTTTTGCAAGGGTTAATGTTGAAAAATCACCCATGCATATGTCGTGCAAATAAAAAGCTTTAATAAAAATAAATAAACAAATAAATCCATAAAGAGTTCAGGTTTGATTAAAAGTCCTGAAAATCTGCAAGTCTGTTAAATATCCATTTTTTTTCTCATTCAAAATTATAAATAATTTTGCTGGATATGATATTTTTGCCCATGGACCTAGTTCTTTTGTTATCAGTAGATATCATTCCAGGACTTTTATTGTAGTCCTTTTTTTGCAGTTTTCTGTTGTTACTGCTAATAAATTTAGTACAATTCTAATTATATCTGAATTGTTTTTTTCTTGTTTCTTGCAAAATTTCCTCTCTGATCTCAGGATTTTGGAAATTTGGCAACAACATTCCTGTGTTTTCCTCAAAGGATCTCTTTGAGGTGGTGACTGGTAGATTTTTTTCTATTTGTACTTTCCCCTCATGTTCTATCATTCCAGGACAATTTCCTTGGATTATTTCCTGCATCATTGTGACAAAGTTCTCTTTTTGGTCACAACTTTCTGGCAGTCCAATTATTATGTTTTCTTTTCTTGATCAATTCTCCTGATCTATATTTTTTTCTTATGTTTTACATTCTGTTTTATTTTCTCATCCTTTATAATGTTTTGTTATTTCTTGGAATCTCATAGTTTCACTGGCTTCTCCTTGCCCTATTCTGATTTTCAAACAATTATTTTCATCTTTGAGACTCTGTATCTTCTTTTCTAATTGGTTAATTTTTTTTCATAAGCTTCTTGTTTTTCTTGGTTTTTATTTTTATTTTTACTTTTTTTCTCAATATCTCTTATTTGATTTTTAAATTTATGAGTGCTATAAATTCTCTCTGGGCAGGGAGCCATTTCCCATTACTCTTTGGGGTGGAAGCTTTTTTTTTTTTTTTTTTTTTTTTAAAAAAAAATTATCCTCTTCTGATAATGAATCCTGGTGTTCCCTGTTCCCATAGTAAGTTTCTATGATGGGGCTCTTTCTTCTTTGTCGATTAGTTGTTTTAAAGAAGAGATATTAGTCTAAGCATCTTTAATCATAGAGTGAGCAGATGATGCCTCAAGCTTCCTTTCAGCTCTCTACTCTGACCAGAAACCCAAAATCAAGAGCTCTACGCTCTCAAAAGTGCCCACATCCAGCAGTGTCTCTGTCCCACTTCCTCTCCACTCACCAGGTGCTGGTTCCTTCTCGCTCAGGTTAATCCCAGCTCAGGGGATTTCTTCAGATTTTCTCAGGTTATATCAGGAGGACCCCAGTTCTGCCTTAAGTCTTCCAGATTTTTCATCAGTCTTTGTTCACCCTGAGGCACAAATTTCTTCTCTTTGTGGGGGAAATCAGGAAAGCTTGAAATTTACTAACCTACTCCGTCATCTTTGCAGAATCCTCCATATCGCCTTTATCTTTGCAAATGTCTTTTGTTTGGTCATTTTTAGCTGTACTCAACTTTTCTTGACCCCATTTGAGATTTTCTTGGCAAAGATACTAAAGTAGTTTGCCATTTCTGTCTCCAGTTCATTTCACATATGAGAAAACTAAAGCAAAAAATGTGAAGCCCAGAGTCACAAGGTAGTAAGTATCTGAGGCCAGATTTGAAAAGTGTTCTAGACTCCAGGTTAGTCTCGCTGCGCTAAATGCAAATGTCTTTCAGCTTACTTAAAATCAGCGATCAAGACAATACTAATTAGCTACCCTTTTATTTGTTTTTTAAAAGGGAAAAAAAAAAAGCTTGTTGGAAGAGTACTATATAATCCTTACCTGTATCTTCATCCTCAGAATCAGAATATATGTCATTATAATAATTTGACAGAACCATTGTAGTTTTCCCAGTTCCTAGGGAAGAACCTGTTTTTAAAAATAATGAAAAGCCAAATGACAAAAAACACACACATACACATTGCAACAGATGGATTTATCCAACATTCAAAGAATAAACCCATCACATAACTTGTAAAAAATAAGAAAAAAAAGCTACCTATAAACTCTTCTTATAGAACAAATAAGATCTTGATACCTAATTAACTTGATACCTCTGTCTGGAATATAACCACATTTTATCCAAGAATTCAGTAACCAACATGATACCCCCATGGCCCAATTTGGATCAATGTTACAGAATAAATTATCAGAATTTACAAGACTATTTACTGTTATTATCTCAAAAAAGAAAAGGAAAGAGTACTTGCTTTTCAAGGACTATGAAAAATGGAGAACAAATTTCAATTAGGGGAACAAGAAGGAAATTAAGTACAATAAAAATTCAAACCTTCCTTATGCAACTGGATAATCCTAAAGGTATTTCTTTTTCCCTCTTCACAATATCATCTCATTCCTCCTCCAATACAAAGTCTAGCAAATAAATATTATAAAAGTAAATACCACTTGTATCCTAGCAGTAACACAAGTACAACTTCTGTGGTAATGACACAAACCTCAGTTAAATCTCTGGGAAAAAGAAAAATATGACTCTGCTCTTTAAATCAAGTGTTTAGAATAAACTAAGTGTTTAAAATACTGAGTTGCAGATTTACCTGTTTCTAGTGATGACAATTTATCTTCCATTGTTTTTATAGTGGAATTTAATTCAGCTTCCATTTCTTTTTCAAATTCATCTTCACTGGATGATTCACTTTCACCAGTAAGACATTCTCTGATAAGTTTTCGCTTTTGGTCAGGAGTGCCATGTAAAAGCACATCTACTTCATCTTCAGAACTAAAATTTAAAAATAACCAATTAGCATTCTTTGGTATACAGTTTTATTGTAGATTTATAGTTTTTTTTTTAATAAAGCTTTTTATTTGCAAAACAATATGTATGGGTAATTTTTCAACAATGACTCTTGCAAAGCCTTCTGTTACAAATTTTTCCCTCCTTCCCCTCCCCCCTCCCCTAGATGGCAGGTAGTCTAATATATGTTAATTATGTTAAAATACAAGACAAGATTTATAGTTTTTTAAAGGCATAGTACCAAGGACACCAAGTAGTAAGTCAATAGGCATTTATTAAGCACCTATTCTGTAATAATAAAAAGAAAGGTATAAGATAGTTCTTGCTTTCCAGAAGCTCACAAATTAATGATAAAAAAAAATAAACAAATTAGTTATATATAGAATAAACAAGAAATAATCAACAAAGAGAAAGCACTAGAATTAAGAAGGGTTGGGAAAGGCTTCCTGTAAAAGTCAGGATTCTAGCCAGGACTTGAAGGAAGCCATGGGGTAGAGATGAGGAAGAAGAGTATATGGGCACCAGGGAAAATGCAAAGAACTGTGGGAAAGAGTAAGGAGAACAGTGTCAGTAGACTGAAGAATATTCCCAGGAAAGTATAAGATGACTGGAAAAGTAGGAAAGGACATTATGTTATAAAGGCCTTTTAACCAATGCAAAATGAAGTGAACAGAACAATCTATTTATTTTTATTTTTTGCTTTTTGCTGAGGCAATTGAGGTTAAGTGACTTTCCCAGGGTCACACAGCTAGGGAACATTAAATGTCTGACACCAGATTTGAACTCAGGTCCTCCTGTGCCACCTAGCTGCCCCTTACAACAGAGACTTTTTATATTGAATTTATATTTATATATATTTCATATTATATAAATATATATGTATATATTTATATAAGGTGATTTGAAGCTACTGGAATTTAATGGAATGAAATGGTCAGACTAGCACTTTAGGAAAACCACTTTGGTGGCTGGAGGATGGACTAGAATGGAGAAAGATTTGTGGTGGACATGCTAGTCAGCAAGCTACCTCAATAGTGCAGGTGTGAGAAGATATGGGCACATATTGAGTGGTGGCCATCTCAAGAGTTTTCAAACAATATTGTAAAGGTGAAACAAGCAGGCCTTGGCAAAAGATTGAATATGGGGGTAAGGGTGATAGATAACACCTAAGTTGTTTGCCTATGGGAGCTGAAGAATAGGGGTACCCTCAAAAGAAACATGGCTTTGGAAGAGGAATAGGAAATAAGCTCCTATCATTTGACCATATTGCCTTTTGCTAGCTCCTTACATAAAAGTCTGATTGAATTTTTGGATACTATGAGATTTGAAGGGTTATTTATAAATTTCATTCACTCAGGCCGATCTAGTTTTCTTCACCTCAACTTACTGACACTGCAGCTACCCTAACACTCAAAGGCCCATATAAAGGAGCAAAATGTTACAAGAGGATTGATGAGATAACATTTGTAAGGTTGCTTGGCACATACTAATGAGCTATATAAATGTTTATTCCCCTAACCATCTCATGCCCGAACTACGGCAAAAGTCACAAGTTTCTCCCCACTGTAATCCATCCTAGACTCAGCTGACAAACACATCTTTGTAAAAGCACAAATTTGATCATGTTATCACCCTACCTACTTCCCATTACTTCCTTACCTCCCTTTGTCCCCCACTTTTCAGTGGATTCCAATCACCTTCAAGGTCAAATATAAAATCCTCTGATTTGGCATTCAAAACCCTTTATAACTTTACCTACTTTTCCAGTTGCCACGGTTATCTTCCACAATTCAATAACACTAGCATCCTTTATTGTTTCATTCACAAGACACTTCATTTTCCAATTCTGTTCATTTTCTCCTTATCTCTGCTTCTTGGCTTCTTTCAAGCCCTAGCTAAAATTCTATCCTCTGCAAGAAGACTTTTCTAAAACCTGGAAAGATGTACATGAATTAATGCTGAGTGAAGTAAGCAGAACAAGAACACTGTACACCGCAAAAGCAACATTGTGCAACTCTTTTTCAGATTTTTCAGCAATGTAATGATCCAAGACAATTCCAAAAGACTTGTGGTGAAAAATACTATCCACATTCTGAGAAAGAACTATCTAAGCAAACTATTTTCACTTTCTTGGGGAGTTTTTTTTTTTTCCCCTCCTTTTGTTCTGTTTCTTCTTCACAACATGCCTAATTAAGAAATGTTTAACATGACTGCACATATATAACATATAATGCATGTTATTTTGGGGAGGAGGGAAAGGAAAGGAGAAAAATTTGGAACTCAAAATCGTATTAAAAATAAATTTTAACACTTTTTATGAGTAATTGGAAAAAAATACTACTCAAGAGTAAAAAAACACAAGAAGATAAGACTTTTCTAATGTCTCTTAATACTAGCGCCTTCCTTCCAACATTATCTCCAAGTTTTGTAAATAACTTATTTGTATAGCATTGTTTCATTCTGATCAGACCCTGAACTACTTGAGAGCAGGAACTCTTTTGCTCCGCAAACTGACTCCCAACTTTCCCCTAGTTTTGTTTAGTTTTTCGTTAAATTCAAAGCTCAAGAGGCTCCTCCCATTCGTGTGCGTGGTTTCAGTGGCTATGCACCAAGAAGCACACCAAGATCCCAACCTAGTGCAGCTTATTCCCGGTCTCTGCCTCAAGACTTCAGGGAGGAGGAGCTCACTCCCTTCCTTTCTTTTTTGCACTGCTCTAACCATAATAGTTTCCCAACATCAATCCTACATTTGCCTTTCTGCTTTATCTCGGGGCCCCTCCTGGAACAGAGATCCTGAGCAGAGCCCGTGCCAGGCCTACCTGCTCAAAGCTGGTTCCTCATCACTAGGCTCTTCAATTATGTAAGGGTCATCATCTTCAGAAAGCCTGTTCATGGCGAGTAGGTACACACAGTCCGTGTAGAGGAATCCACGGAGCTACCGGGTTACGGAGGTAATTTTTAATGGCTGCAGATAATGCACTTCCGCCGTTGCCGCCTTGCTATTGCGCCTGCGCAGGTAGCGCCCAGGAAGGGGCGGGGAATAAAGAGTACTGGAACCTAGAGAAACAAGCTAGGCTTGTAGTCAGGGCTGGAAAATATAGTACACAGAATGAGGCACGGGGGTGTGGTAATAATCAGTAGCCTCTGAGTTTCAGCGTGTGTGTGTTTTCTTTTTCCCTATTACATGTAAAAACAATTTTTAACGTTTCTTTTTTAAATTTTTGAATTCCAGATTTTCTTCCTTTCCCCTCATTAATATAGATCATACATTTGCAGACATGCAAAACATTTTTTATGTTAGTCATGTTGTTAAATAAAACACAAACCAAAAAAAAAATCCCCAAGAAAAATAAAAAGTACGCTTCCATCTGCGTGAAGACTGGACAGTATTTTCCACCATAAATCCTTCAGAATTCTCCCAGAGTATTGTATTGCTGAGAATAGCTAAATCACTCACAGGTGATCATCACACATAATTACTGTCATTGTACCCAATGTTCTGGTCCTACTCATTTCATTCTAAAAAAGTTGATATAAGTCCTTCCAGGTTTTTCTGAAATCTGCCTGCTCATCATTTCTTATAGCAGAATACTATTCCATTACATCTACTTAGCACAACTTGTTCATTCCCCAATAGATGGACCGTTTCAATTTCCAATTCTTTGCCACCATAAAAAGAGCTGATAAATATTTTTGTACATATAGATCCTTTTTCTTTTTTTATGATCGCCTTAGGAGACAGACTTACTGGGCATAGTTCCAAATTGCTTTCCAAAATGGTTGCACCAGTTTCACAACTCTACCAATTAGGCATTAGTATCTCACTTTTCCCCACATCTCTCCAACATTTATCATTTTCTTTTTCTGTCATATTAGCCAATCTACTAGGTGTGGGGTGGTAGTTCATAGTTGTTTTAATTTGAATTTTTTCATGAATAGTGATTCAGAACATTTTTTCATATGACTATGATAGCTTTGTTTACTTCATTTGAAAAATGAACCTTTGGACCATTTCTCAATTGAGATTTGATGGTATAACTTACTTCTCAGTTCTCTATATATTTTTAATTTTTTTCCATGATCAGAACAACAGTCTCTTTTTTTAAATTAAAGCTTTTTATTTTCAAAATATTTACAGGGATAATTTTCAGCATTCACCCCTATAAAACCCTGGACTGCTTTTTGAGTTTCTGAACCTGCGTTTGTTCTAATTTTTCTCCCTCCCTTCTCCCCATCCTTTCCCCCAGACAGCAAGTGATCTTATATATGTTAAACATGTTCAATTCTTCTATACATATTCCCACATATATCATGCTGCACAAGAAAAACCAGATCAAAAAAGGAGGGGGAATGAGAAAGAAAACAAAATGCAGGCAAACAACAACAAAAAGAGTGAAAATACTATATTGTGGTCCACATTCACTTCTCACTGTCTTCTTTCCCTTTGGGTGTAGATGGCTCTCCTTATCACAAGACCATTGGAATTGGCCTGAATCATCTCATTGCTGATGAGAGCCATGTCCATCAAAACTGATCATCATATGATCTTTTTTTTTTTTTATTAAAGCTTTTTATTTACAGAATATATGAGTGATTTTTCTACATTGACTTTTGCAAAATTTTTTTTTGTTCCAAATTTTTCTCCTCCTTTTCCCCCACCCCCACCCCTTGATGACAGGTAGTCTAATACATGTTAAATATGTTAAAATTATATAACAAATCCAATATATGTGTACATATCTATACAGTTATCTTACTACACAAGAAAAATCAGATCTAGAAAGAGAAAAAAAACAAAACAAAAACAACCCAAGAAGGAAAACAAAATGCAAGCAAATATTTACAGAAAGCATTAAAATGCTGTGTTGTGGTCCACACTCAGTTCCCAGAGGCCTCTCTCTGGATGTATATGACTATCTTCATCATTGAACAATAGGAACTGGTTTGAATCACATCATTGCTGAAGAGAACCATGTCCATCAGAATTGATCATCAAAAAGTCTTGTTGCTGTGTATAATGATTTCCTGGTTCTGCTCATTTCACTTAGCATCAGTTCACGTAGGTCTCACTGAAATCATCCTGCTGGTCGTTTCTTACAGCACAATAATATTCCATAGCATTCATATACCATAATTTATTCAGCCATTTTCCAACTGATGGGCATCCATTCAAATTCCAGTTTCTTGCCACTACAAAAAGGGCTGCCACAAACATTTTTGCACATGTATAATTTTGCACATAGATAATGATCTCTTGGTTCTGCTCATTTCACTGACCATCAGTCCATGTAAGTCCCTCCATGTCTCTCTGAAATAATTTCTGATAGGTCATTTCTTATAGAACAATAATATTCCATAACATTCATATACCATAACTTAGCCAGCCATTCTCTAACTGATGGCCATTCACTTAGTTTCCAGTTTCTTGCCACTACAAAAAAGGCTGCCACAAATATTTTGCTCATGTAGGTCCCTTTTCTTCTTTTATGATTTCTTTGGGATATAAGCCCAGTAGAAACATTGTTGGATCAAAGGGTATGCACAGTTTGATAGCCCTTTGGCCACAGTTGCAAATTCCTCTCCAGAATGGTTGAATCAGTTCACAACTCCACCAACAATTTTTTTGTTTTCCCACATACCCTCCAACATTCAACATTATTTTTTCCTGTCATTTTTTGGCCAATCTGAGAGGTGTGTAGTGGTACTTCAGAGTTATCTTAATTTGCATTTCTTTGCTCAATAGTGATTTGGAACATCTTTTCACGTGACTAGAAATGGTTTTAATTTCTTCATCTGAAAATTGCCTATTCATATCCTTTAACCATTTAAACAGTTGGAGAATGGCTTGAATTCTTATAAATTTGAGACAATCCTCTATATATTTTAGAAATGAAGCCTTTATCAGAACCCTTGAAACATTTTTTCCCCAAATTTTTGTTTCCCTTCTAATCTTGTCTGCATTAGTTTGTATAAAACCTTTTTAATTTAATTTAATCAAAATAATCTATTTGGTATTCAGTAACGTACTCCACTTCTTCTCTGGCCACAAATTCCTTCCTTCTCCACAGATCTAAGAAGTAAACTATCCTTTGTTCTTCTAACTCGCTTATAATATCATTCATGTACTCATTTCAACCTCATCTTGGTATAGGGTGTTCGTTGTGGTCAATGCATAGTTTCTGCCATATTAATTTTCAATTTTCCCAGCGGTTTCTGTCAAATAGTGAGTTTTTCTATGCCCAAAGGGTTATCAAACTGTGCATACTCTTTGATCCAGCAGTGTTTCTACTGGGCTTATATCCAAAAGAAATCTTAGAGGAGGGAAAGGGACCCACATGTGCAAGAATGTTTGTGGCAGCCCTTTTTGAGTGGCTAGAAACTGGAAACTGAATGGATGCCCATCAATTGGAGAGTGGCTGAATAAATTATGGTATATGAATGTCATGGAATATTATTGTTCTGTGAGAAACGACCAGCAGGATGATTTCAGAGAGGCCTGGAGAGACTTGCATGAACTGATGCTAAGTGAAATGAACAGAACCAGGAGACCATTGTAGACAGCAACAAGATTATATGATCAATTCTGATGATCATGGCTCTTGTCAACAATGAGATGATTCAAGCCAGTTCCAATTATCTTGTGATGATGGGAACCATCTATACCCAGAGAGAGGACCGTGGGAACTGAGTGTGGATCCCAACATAGCATTTTCACTTTTTCACCATTTTTGGTGGTTTGCTTGAATTTTATTTTCTGATTTTTTTTTCCTTTTTGATCTGATTTTTCTTATGTAGCAAGATAATTATATAAAGATGTATGCCTATATTGGATTTTACATATATTTTTACTATGTTTAACATATATTGGATTACTTACCATCTAGAAGAGGGAGGTGGGAGGAGGACAAGGGAAATTGGAACACAAGGTTTTTCAAAGATAAATATTGAAAAATCATCCTTGCATATGTTTTGAAAATAACAAACTTCAATAAAAAATATAGTGAGTTGTTATCCCAAAAGATGGGGTCTTTGGGTTTATCAAACATTAGATTACCATAGTCATTGACTATTTTGCCCTGTGAACCTAACCTATTCCACTGATTGACTTCTATTTCTTAGCCAGTACCCAGTGATTTTGATGACTGCTCCTTTATAATATGGTTTTAGGTCTCATACAAGTTCTCTATATATTTAAAAAATTAGGTCTCTAATCGGAGATACTTGTAAAATTTTTTTCACAGTTATGATTACTATGTATTTCCAGTCATATTTTCTCTTTATCCAACTTCCTCTGTCACTCTGTCTTTATCTCTTCTTTCATTCTAAAAAAAAGTTTTGTATCTGACTTTTGCCTCCTCCAATCTGCTCTCTCTTCTATCAACCACCCTTCCTTTATTCCTCTGTCATCCTATTTTCATGTATGGGAAGTCGGGTTTTTAATACACAACTGAGTGTGTGTGTTCTCTCATTGGACCTTAGGAGCTTGTTCTAGCAGGGGAGTGCAGCTACTTGTATACCCTTGACTGAAGAACTGTACGTCTCTATCGGGGAAGGTCGTCCTCTTCGATTGAGTGCGCAGCATCGGAAGGGACGCACATGGAGCGGCGAGGGAGGAAGGTGTCACCAGCCTAGCCAGCCAGATCAGCTAAATCAACCCTAGCAATCAATGGAGTAACAGATGTTGGAGCCAGATTGCCCTCACATCCATGTGTTCTCTCTGAGCCAATTTTGATAAGAATAAGGTTCACACACTACCCTATACTCCTATTTCAGCCTCTTTTATGTCAGATAATTTATCCAGTTTTTCTCTTCCTTTCCCCTTCTCCCAGAGCATGCTTTTCTTATCTCATAATTTCATTCTTTAAAGATAATCATCTTATATTTAACTCACATCCATGTACTCTATGTACATACAGCACTTTTAACTGCTCTAATAATATGAAAGTTTTTAGGAGTAACAAATATCATTTTCCCATATAAACAATTTAAGCTTATTGAATCCCTTATGATTTCTCTTTCCTGTTTACCTTTTTATGCTTGAGTCTTCTATTTGAAAGTCAATTTTTTTTTTAATTCAGTGCTTATGTCTTTTCATCAAGGACACTTGAAAGTCCTCTATTTCATTGAATTTCCATTTTTTTTCCCTGAAGGATTATACCCAGTTTTGCTGGACAGGTGATTCTTGCTTGTAATCTTGGTTCTTTTGTCCTCAGGAATATATTCCAAATCAATCCTTTATTGTAAAAAGTGCTAAATCTTGTGTTATCCTAACTGGTTTTTATAGGATTTGAATTGTTTCTGTTCGCTTGAAATATTTTCTCCTTTACTAGACAGTTCTGGAATTTGGCTGTAATATTCCTGGGAATTTTCATTTTGGGATCTCTTTCAGGAGGTGATTGGAAGATTCTTTCAACTTATATTTTATTCCCTGTTTTTTTTTGTGTGTGTGTGCCTTCTTTACTTCTTTTTAGTTTGTGTTTTAATCTTCTCTGTTACCATTCAACTTTCTATAGTCAGAATCCTGCTATTTGCTTACTTTTCCAATCTATTTTTTGTCTTTTTACTGTATGTTAAAGTAGGACTCTCCTTCCAGAGTGGAAGGGGCCCTCTTTCAACCTTCAGGTATAGTTCTTTTCAGAGATAATTCTGGAGATCTGTAAGTTTTTGGTACTTCCAAGGTATAATCTAGGGAGAAGTATGTTTATTGTTCTCTTGGTCTGTGAGCAACTAACATACTCTTTTCCACCCTAGAACTGTGACCCAGTTCCCCTGTGGCCACAAACTCTGGTGTGCTAGTGCTTCTCCTCACCCTAGGATTCAGATCAAGGATTGACACCCAGATGCAAGTATGGGCAATGCAAGGGAGCCCTTCTGATCAGTTATTGGCTCCCTTACATTCTGTGGGCTGAGAGATCGTGAAACTCCTATTACTACTACTGATTCAGTCATCCCCAAGGCCTGCTCTTGGTCTGGTGCAGCCTGATCTGTGCAAGAGCAGTCTGCACTGAACTGCACTCCACTTATACTCCAGTGCAGTAGATCTTTCCTGCCTTCTAAGCTATTTTGGACTGGAAAATTGTTTTACTGCATGGGTTCTGCCATTCTAGAATTTGTTTCGAGGCATTACTTAAAGAAGTTTAGAGGGCATTTGGGTAGAGCTCAAGTGAGCTCCTGTCCTTTATTTGTCACCTTGGCTTTAACCCTCCCAAAGAGGACTGTTGTTCAGTCTTAATCACACCTCACCTTAATTCTAAGATAGTGTGACCTATCTCTGCCCCAACATCCATTTCTTAAGTTATCATTAAATCCTCAAAATATCTGAAATCAAGAAGGAAGTTGAGCAAAGATCCAACAAGCCTGCATATAAACTTTTTCGTGTGAGATGCAGCTGAGAGGTAGTGACAAGGGGAAAAATGGATTAGAAGCCAGGAAACCTAGATTTTAGTCCTGATTTTTAATTAGATATGTGACATATGTCTGACCTTAGTTTCTTCATGTGTAAAATAAGAGAAGGTTGTACTGATGTTCCCTTAATCTTTAAAACTTGCTCATTCAGTGACAAAGTTTGGAGGCAGAGGCATTTCTAGCTGTATATTTTGCAAGTATCTCAAATTATGGAGTTATATGTTCAGAGGCCATACATATTTGAACTCAAGATGACTCCTCTTTGACTCCAGAGCTCTGTACTCTTATCTATTGAACCATCTAGTTGCCCCAATATGACTAGGACCCAAACCAAAAAGAATTTCTGGGAGATTTCAGAAAGGATTTGAAAAATAAAATGAGAGGTGTAGAAGAGAAATTGAGAAAAGATATGAGTGATGCTAGAAAACTATAAACAGAGAATGAGGGTTAGCTAAGTGGTGCCATCATAATAGCAGCACCAGCCTTGAGTTCAAATGCTTTCAGGAATTTGACTTAATCTGTTTATTTACAGCAAATCTTAATTTGTTGTAGGAGCTTGCACTGACTTTCCTAGCACTCTTCCAATGCTCTCTGAACTTCCTGCTGATCTTTTTAGTTAGTTCTAAACTAGATGGAACTTACTTCTGTTTCTTTTCTGTCTTCTTTATCTTTGTTTTTTTAATGGGGTCCTTTGCAGATATTTGCTGGGCTTCATGTATGAAGGCTTGGTGTTTCTTATAATCTTTTACCTCACCATTTTAACCTGAAAGTCTTCATGTTGACTTTTTTTTACTTTTTAAAGAAAATAGCAAATAAGCCATAATTAAGTGGTAACTGGCTATTTTTGCCTGATTTACGTAAGCACAACTAAACAACCAGGAAACTCCCACAATTGTTAAAGTGTTCTAAAAATATTTCAAAGTGTATGGAATCCCTACTAAGATCTAGGCCAACAAATGGAAAGATACGGAAAAAAGTTACTCAAAGAAATGCTGGTATTGGCATGTGGCATGGAGCCGACAGCCATATCTTATTACTATTCTCAAGGAGAACCACTGAAATGACTGAATAACAACCAATTCACATTTTTTCTTTGAGACTTTATGTGTAGCTATTTTTACTTTGTCTTTCTTTGATTACCTAAACTTAGGATGAAAGGAAATTATCATTCAAAACTAACATCATTTAGCTGTTTTATAATTTTTTTTTTACCAAAATTGGTAGAAGATATCTACTAAATCTACCATACTCATGTCATTATAATTTATTAATCAGATTTTGGGGATGTACATATTATTGTCAAAATATACTACTGAAGTGCTTGTCTTATTGCAGAGAAACAGTTTAAGTAACTGTTGCAGACCAGGTCATCAAAGTGTACTTAGGATACAGCAATTCTGAGGAAAGATGTATACCGGGATGTGTAGTTCAACTAGGATGATCAGTTCAATCTTTATTTGGGAGATTTACTTACAGGAGATGCCTGAAGTTATTGAGATGAAAAGAAAACAAGAAAAGCAAGAAAACAAAAGATACTGATGACATACATCCATGTTTTACTGAAACTGTTCAAGCAGAAAGTAGGTCGAAACATTCAAGATATGAAAGACATATAAATGTTCAAGCAGATTGGATTTAGTTGCTAGCCATACATAATTATTTTATATTAATTTTTTTCATGTTTTTCATTATTTCCATCACCTTAGTACCCATTTCCCCCTTATCTTCCTCTCAAAGAGCCATTCCTATGAAATACTATAATTGATATATTGAAAAAGTCCAAAAAATATGTACAATGTGAAATACCTGTGAA
This sequence comes from Myrmecobius fasciatus, assembly GCA_023553655.1. Classification (NCBI taxonomy): domain Eukaryota; kingdom Metazoa; phylum Chordata; class Mammalia; order Dasyuromorphia; family Myrmecobiidae; genus Myrmecobius; species Myrmecobius fasciatus. Next base: position 75,208 of record JAJPUD010006416.1, read on the forward strand.
GCTTTCCCCCCTCCACAAAGGGAGAAGTTAGAGGGAGGGGGAGTCTTTTCTCATATCTATTCATTCATATCTATTTATTCAAATCCTACTTGATCTTTACAACTTTATAACATTTAATTTTGGGGTGTGGGTTTTTTCTCCCTCAGTAACTTTTTCTATAAGTCAAATGATGGAGTCTCTAGTTCAAAAGATATGGATATTTTAGTCACTTTATGTAATTCTTAATTGCTTTCTAAAATGGGTGTATAATTTCATAGCTCCACCAATAAAAACATCAATATACCAAACTTTCCATAACCCTTCCAACATTGACTGTTGCCTTTTGTCATTTTTGTGAATTTCCAGTGTTAGATAATGCTTTGATTTGAGAAATGCTTTCAGATTTACTTTGATTCATATTTCTCTTAAAATTAGTGATTGAGCAGTTTAAAAAATTGGTTGTGAATATTTTGCATTTTTTGCAAATTTTTTTAATATCCTTTGACCATTTATTTAATGAGGAATAGTTATTAGTTATATTTATATGCATATCTGTTCATCTATTTGTATTATATATGTACATTTAAGATATCAAACTCTTATAAGAGAAATTCAATTTTTCTCCATTTAACTATTTCTGTTTTTGTCCTAGAGGTATTAACATTGTCTTTTCAGTTTCAAGTAATTAAAATCATCATCTTTTATTATTGATGGTTGAGCACCTACACCAAGCCCAAGGACAGGAAGTTGGTAGAGAAGGTGGTGGAGCTGATAATGAAACTCACGATGTTGGTAGAAGAAAGCTGGATATAATCTGAATAGTCAGAAGGATAAGTGATTAGATAGATAGGTGTGTGTGTGTGTGTGTGTGTGTGTGTGTATACACATAGATGTAGATATAGATATATACAGGGTCATTGAGTGTATTATTTTTAAATCTCTTTTCTAACTTTTTCCACTGATATCTCTCTCTATTCTTTAATCAATATCAGATAGTTTTGATGATTCTTACTTTATAATCTAGTTTGAGGTCTGGAAATATTTTTACCACTTCATTCTTTTCATATTTTCCATAATATTTTAAATCTTTTGTTTTTCAAAAACAGTAACACGAGAAAGGAATTAAAGGAGTGAAGACAGATAAAGAGGAGTTAAACTATCCCTGTTTGCTGACAATATGAATTTTGTTATTATTTTTTCAAGTTCTGTTTGTCTTGATAATTTGATTGGAATATCATTAAAATGTGTAACTTGATTTTGGTAATATTGTAATTTTTATTATATTGGCATGGCCTAGCCACAGAACTGAATTTAGCAGCCCACCTATTTATATTGCTCTTTATTTCTTTAAGGAGTGCTTTGTAATTGGATCAATACAACTTTTTTTTTTATGTACTATGGAAGTTGATCCCAGATATATTATGTACTTTATAATTACTTGGAATAGAATTTTATTATTACCACTTCTTGTATTTGTTATTGTAAAAAAAGTGGTATTGATTTTTGAGATTTTATTTTATAGCCTGCAACTTTGCAGAAATGGTTTTCTCAAATAGTACCTGTGCTGATTCCCTTGGGTTTTCCAAGTAAACAATCATATCAAAATCAAACAGATAGTTTACCTGTCTTTATTCCCTTAATTCCATTCTCTTGTCTTATTATTACTAACATTCCCAGAACAATATCAAATAATAGTGGGGAAAATGGGCATCTTTATTCTCTCAGTATTCACTTATTGTATATGGTGTTGAGTTTGGTTATTTTATAGATATTGCTTATGGTCCCTCTGTGCTTATAATTTGTAGTGTTTTTTTAGCATAAAAGGATTTTTCATTTATTAAGATGATCATATAATTTGGGGTATTTTGGTTTTTAAGATGAGTATGTTGATTATTTTCCTAATTTTGAACCATTTTTGCAGCCTTGGTATAAATCCCACTTGATGATAATGAATGAATTCTTGCATAAATCACTGTGTTGTGTTTGATAAAACTTTGTTTACAATTTTTATTAAATATTTATGATTTAATATGCACATTTATGCAGATTATTTAAATATACATATTGTCCTATGGTTTTCTTTCAACCATTTTATCTTTCCAAGGGAAATTGATCCATATGTGCAAAAAATTTTGTACTGGCAAGGAAGTGGAAATTGAGAGGATTCCCATTAGTTGGGGAATAGCTGAATAAATTATGGTATATGAATGTAATGTAATATTGTTTTATAAGAAATAATGATGTAAAATTAATCTAGGTTCAGAATTCACATTCAACAGGCACAGACTTAAGGGGAGTGAGTACAAGTTTATTACTGCTCAGAACACTGATTCAAATAAGATATAAAGAAACAGGAAACATTAAAAAAAATACACAATCAGCAAACATAGTGATAACTTCAACAATAAAAACAACAGAAGAAACAAACAAACAATATGCAGTATCATCCCTGGAGTATGCAGCAACACCTGAATTGGTTGAGGAATCCCAAGTCATAGCCATCCAGGGTCCTCGAGTGGGAGGATCCCAGGCAAGGCGTCCCGTCCTGAGTAAGATTCTTGAAAAGGGCACAAAAAGGGAAATAGGGAGAAAAATTTGGAATACAAGATTTTACAAAAGTGAATGTTGAAAATTTTCTTTGTATATATTTGGGAAAATGAAATACTATTTAAAAATATATTTTTTCTTTCCCCGGTTTTATGCATTAGAGCTATGTTTTTCTCATGAAAGGACTATGTTCTTTCACAATTTTTAAAAAATGATTTGTGAAATATGGATACTAACTGTATTTTAAAATTTTGATAGAATTTTTCTCCAGACCTGAGTAATATATTTTTATTAGCTTTTCTACACTATTCTTTTCAATCAATTAATAAATGTAAATTTTATTAGTTTTTTCAAGAAATTTATCATTTCTATGTGGTTTATTTTTCCATTAAATGTACTATCTTTTCCTCTTATTTTCTACTTAAAATATATTTCCATTTTTCTACTTTTCTTCTGAATGATTGTAAGGATATGAGTTTTCTCCTGAGGATTCTCAGTAATTTTGGGATGTTGTTTCATCATTTTCTTTTAGACAATTAGTAATTATTTAAGATTTCATTGTTAATTCATTTGAGTCTGAATCTGTTTTTAGTTCATTAATCAATTTTATTCTTGCTGTATTTGGATTGCAAAAGATGTACTAATTATTTCTGCTTCTTTAATATTTCTGTCCCTTAGTATACTAAGTCAATTTTTGTAAAAGATCCTTTGGTAAAAGAGAAATATGTATATTCTTTTTCTGGCTCATTTAGAATACAGCATAAGTCTTTAGTTTCTTCAGAAATTTGTTTAATTCCACATTTTTGTTTATCTTTTTGTTAGACTTATTAAAAACTGAAAGAATATGGAAATTTATCATATTGTATTATTGTCTATGTCTTCTTGAAGCTTAATGTTTTCTTTATTAATCCTAGAGTATTTAGAATGTATTTTTTTTATTAAAAGCTTTTTATTTACAAAACATGAGTGATTTTTCTACATTTACCTTTGCAAAACTTTTTCTTTTGTTCCAAGCTTTTCCCCTCCTTCCCCCCACTCCCCACCAGTAGATGACAGGTAATCTAATACATGTTAAATGTTAAATTGTATGACAAATCCAATATATGTATACATATCTATACAGTTATCTTACTGCACAAGAGACATCAGATCTAGAAAGAGAAGAAGAAAAAACAACCTAAGAAGGAAAACAAAATGCATGGAAATATTCACAGAAAGCGTTAAAATGCTGTGTTGTGGTTCACACTCAGTTCCCTCAGGCCTTTCTCTGGAAGCATATGACTATCTTCATCGCTGAACAATAGGAACTGGTTTGAATCACATTATTGCTGAAGAGAACCATGTCCATCAGAATTGATTATCATATAATATTGTTGTTGCCATGTATAATTTTCTCCTGGTTCTGCTCATTTCACTTAGCATCAGTTCATGCAAGTCTCTCCAGGCCTCTCTGAAATCCTCCTGCTGGTCGTTTCTTACAGAACAATAATATTCCATAACATTCATATACCATAATTTATTCAGCCATTCTCCAATTGATGGGCATCCTTTCATTTTCCAGTTTCTTGCCACTACAAAAAGGGCTGCCACAAACATTTTTGCACATGTGGGGCCCTTAGAATGTATGTTTCTTACTGATATTTGTTTTCTTTACTTCCTTTCATCATAATATAGCTTCGTTTTTTTATCTTTTTAATTTTTAATGTTTTTGCTTTGTCAAATAACACGGATGCAACTCTTTTGGATGTTCATGATCTGTAGTAAAATTTCTCCCTTTGGGTGTGGCTTTTTTTTTTTTTTTAAATGTTTCTTCTCAAGAGCACCTAGGTGGTTCAGTGGATAGAGCACCAGCCCTGAAGTCAGGAGGACCTGAGTTCAAATATGACTTCAGACACAACACTTCCTAGCTGTGTCACTCTGGGCAAGTCATTTAATCCCAATTGCCTCGGCAAAAAAAAAAAAAAAAAAAGTTTAATAAATGTTTCTTCTCAGCAACAAATAGTGTTCATTTTTAACATTTTTCCAATTACATTTAAAAACCAATTTTTAACCTTCATTCTTTTATAATTTTAAGTTCCAAATTCTCTCCCACCCTCTCTCCATTTTCTTTCATTGAGATGGCCACCAACAATTTGATAAAGGTTTAGATCATCTGGAATGGTGGAAAATGTATTTCCATTTTGGTAGTGTTGTAACATTCCCACCCCCACTTTCACCCACCCTGCCCCCCAAAAACCAAGAAAAGTAAAGTGATTTTAAAAAACAGTATTTTTTATCTTTATTCAATTCTTTCTCTAGAAGTGGAGAGCACTTTTCATACTAGGTCTTTCAGAAGTGAGATCTTTGTAATGCTAAGAATAATTCATTCATTCAATGTACACTATTACAGTGTGTATTGTTCTCCTGCTTCTGTTCACTTCACCTTGCGACAGTTCATGTAAGTCTTTCCAAATTTCTCTGAAATTATCTTATTTATCACTTCTTATAGCACAATAGTATCTCATCACGTACCATAGCTTGTTTAACCATTTCCCAATTAATGGGCATCCCCTAAATTTCCAACTCTTTGGAATTGGTTGCTATATATTTTGTATTTATAAGTCTTTTCTTTTATGTCTTTGGAATACAGACTGAGTAGTACTATTTTGAGATGTATGAAATTTGATAGCCCTTTGAGCATAGTTCTAAATTGTTTTTGAGAATGGTTGGATCAGTTCACAACTGCAGCAACAACGCATGTATCCCAAATTTTCCATATCCCTTCCAACATTTTTCATTTCTCTTATATATATCAATCTGATAGATGTGAGATGATGCCTAAGAGCTGTTTTAATGTGCATTTCTCTAATTAATGGAGATTTGAAGCATTTTTCATATTTGATTTCTTCTGAAAACTGCCTGTTCATATCCTTTGACTATTTGTCAATTGAGAAGATTTGTATTCTTATAAATTTGGTTCAGTTCTTGTATGTATTTAAGAGAGGTTTCCATCAGAAACACTTGCTGCAAAATTTTTCCCAATTTTCTGCTTTTCTTCTAATTTTGGTTATATTGGGAATTTTTTGTGCAAAAATTTAAACTTCACATAATTGAAGTTATCTATTTTATATTTTGTAATGTTCTCAAAAATGCAAACGAGAAATAATCATTTTCCTGGGCACTTTGCTTTGTAATCATTTATCAGTTGTAGTTATCTTTTAAAATTTATTTTTAATTTTAATAATAGCTTATTTTCTATGTATAGAAGAATTACCCATGTTTAGCATGTATTGGATTGCCTGCCATCTAGGGAAGGGAGTGGGGGGAAGGGAGGAGAAAAAATTTGGAACATATTTGGTTTTGCAGGGGTGAATGTTGAAAATTATCTATCTATCTATCTATCTATCTATCTATCTATCTATCTATCTATCTATCTATCTATCTATCTAT
>JAJPUD010006416.1:91163-128244 GCA_023553655.1 Myrmecobius fasciatus
GGACATGTGGGTTGAATTCCCTTAGAATAGCTAATTCCTCAGGTTCTAGGGGTAAAGTACAGTGGGCCTGTATTTATAACAATATAGCTCACAAGTTTCTATTAATAATCAGTTCAACTTAGAGAAATGTTTTAAAGCGATATAGCTTTAGAAATGAAAACCTCAGACCCAAATTCTTGGAGTGAGTAGAGAAAGGCTTAATTACATTACCTGCAAGAAGCAGGCACCACAGCCCTTTGAGGGAGCATAAATGAATTTATAGAAGACAAAACCAGCAGTTATATTCCATTATCTCGCGCTGCTTCCTCATACCCTCCTCAGAATTTTCATCGGAGAAGACCCTTCCAAAATCTAATATTTCATGACACTCCCATTACATATACTTCTTAATATATTTCCATATCCCCCCCTTTGCCACATCATGACATGTTCTGTTAATGAGGTGTCAATTTATATGCATGAGGCTTATTAAGTGTGCTCAATTAAAAATTTTGTTTGCCAGGGCATAAACCCAGGTCATTTTTATTCAACCAGCACCTGCATTTACTTCTGTTGACTTAAAACATTCTTTAATTCTCTTCAGCCATGATGTATTGCTCCTAAAGCTTATATCCCATCTTTTTTAACCATGGTAGGGAAGGAGACTATGGAAACAAAACCTTACAATTTTACTTCTCACAATTTCCCCCTCTTTTAAAAGAGATTTGGTTTCCACACTTTTCTTTTATGCTCCATCTCCCCAAACATTCCTCATCAATATTTTGATCTTTCTTAAAAACAACTATTCTCATTTTAACTTTTCCCTTTAAACTAGAAACCTGTAAGGTAGAAGAAATCAGACTAACAAAAGAAATTCAATAAACATGGAACAGAAAGACAACAATAATAATAATAGAATTCCTTTTTCCATGAGGGCTTCATTCATCTTCATCTTTCCACAGCACCTTCCTATCTCTTCTTGATTACCTCTTGTTTATTTAGCATTGGGGATGGGGCTATGGAGAATGTGTGTGTGGGGGGAACTAATGTCTTTGAAACCCAATCCAAAATCCAGTACCATCTCTTACCTCTGACCAGTTACTGAAAATCCAGGCTGGACTCAGGGGTATAGGGTGCCATGGCCATAATTCAGTGGCCTTAGGACCTTTACCAATCCAGCAATCACTTAGGTTGAAGGCACCAGTTACCACCTCTGCCAACTGCACAAATGTATCAAGGACAAAAATAAACCTTTATCATAATCAACATTAATAATTTCCTCATCCAAAAAAAAAAAAAAAGTTAATTCAACTTTCTCCAAGACAAATATAAATGAAGGGTACAATACCAATACTGTTATGTTAAATACTTCAAGCACAATTCCCCCTCCCACCAAAACATTCCTAGTTGCCCTGGTACAATGTCAATTTTAGATAGTTGAAGTTCCTGGCATAATGAATTTATCCCTTTTTAGCCCATATGGACCGCAATCTTGGTCATCAATAACATGTGGTAAGATCCTTCCCATTCTGTTCCTTCAAGGACTTAATACCCAATCTTCTGGAACTACAAATTGCAAAAGTGGTATCTAAACCAGCAGTTCTTGTTTACTAAGGGCTGAAAGGGATGAGGGCACTGCCAATATATAATTAAACTAAACAACAATATCTTATGTGGGAAAAGCCCCAGATCGCTTTTGGGGACAATTCTAATCCTTAACAAAGCAATAGGTAAGGCAATTTAGTCTCTGACATCAATTTAGTAATCTGTTTCTTAAGAATCTGATTCATTCTTTTTTCTTCTTTTTTTTTTTTTTTGCTAAGGCAATTGGGGTTAAGTGACTTGCCCAGGATCACACAGCTAGGCAGTGTTAAGTGTATGAGGCCAGATTTGAACTCAGGTCCTCCTGACTTCAGGACTGGTGCTCTATCCACTGTACCACCTAGCTGTCCCAATCTGATTCATTCTTTCCACGTTCCCTGATGAAGGCAGATGCCAAGATGTATGAAATTGCCACTCAAATTGCAATCCTTCCCTCTGTTATTTTTTATAAAACCTTAAAAGTATGTTTCATTATCAGAATAAATAGTCTTTACCAAATCATTTCTAGGTATAATTTGTTCCAATATTATCCTACTAATCCCTCTCGAGATAACAGTTTGAAGGGAACATTTACATTCATTCTGTCAAATGGTCCACTATAACCAATAAATACCTCAATTTTCCCAATGGTATTATTTCAGTAAAATATGCTTGAATACTCTAGAGCCAGCCTCTCTCTCTCTCCAAAAGGACACCTCCTCAAAATCTTATTTATTTTTAGACATATTACACACCTTTCAGGTATTTGTTTTGCAACTGTACATATCCCTATGCAGCCAAATTTTCTTAAAATTACATCACACATTGCTTAAGCATCCCAAAGACTTCCTTCATGACCTTATTTAACATTCCCTCTCATCAGGTAATTTGTCAATATCCTTCAGGAGGTTTTATTGCTCCAAACTTTCAATCTTTCCTCTTTAGAACCAATTGGAGTTGCCTGTATTTTAGATAGAGTGGGGATAAGGACAAATATTCCTCTGTCTCAAGCCATTTTCTTTAAACATTTTCCTCATAAGTTAAACAGCTCCCCATTACCTATGGGGTTATTCCCTTCTGAAGCTCTCTATCATGTCACTATCTTATTCACTGCCCCAAGATCTTGTACTAAATATGTAAGTTCTATCTGATTTATTTTAAGGGGCAAAAATAATAGTATTAAAAAGAGATATATTAAATTCTAATAGTTTATCCCTCAAGAGTCCCTCTATTTTAACAAATACAACATCCTCTGGATTTTTCAAATTGATTTTAAGTGGGGGAAATTTTTAAACCTCCCCTATTTATATCATTCATGTTCTATGGGAGAGGTGCATTTTAATTACTACCTGATGTCAACACATTTAATTCCAATAGTACCCCTGTTGAATAATCAAATCTCTGCTTAACAAATTACTCCCAAACTCTTTTCCTTGTTACTCCCAATTAATCTCAATTTTCAAATTTACTAGTTCTTAGCAGGCTCTAAAAAGAAGGAACCCCAGATACCCTTAGTCCTCATTTTCCTCAAAAGTTAAGAGGGTATCACCTTTTCCTCCTTTCTTAATTCTGAACACTCCCTCCTGAAGTGTTTTAACAGGTGATCTGACCACTCTCCTCTGTGCCACCTCTTCCTAACCCCATCTCTCCAATAAGGGGGAAATTTTAAATACCCTTTTTTACAATCAGTCTTGGACTTGGCTTGGCAACTCCTCAATTCAGTGAGCTGAGCTCTAGAATGGGCTAGCAGAGATAGAGAATTGATTCAGTTCAGGAGATAAGCCAGCTGAGAAAGGTTTGGAATCAGTCACATAAGTTGTATGCACAATCCAGGTATGTAAGAAACAGAAGGGGCAGGGGAGACTCTTAAGTAGTTAGGGACTGTAAGAGTGCTTCTACTTTCTTTTGGTAAGATGGGTGGAGTCCTCCAAAGGGATGGGAGGACAATGGGAAAGGAACAATCTAAAGCAGCTGGCTCTAACCCAGAAGGTAGCCCTTTAGGAAATAAGCTTAAGAACTGAGAAAAAATACCAAAAGTTTCAGGGAAGGACAAAGAGAATATGATTAAATACTGTTGTTTTATTTGGGCAGGCTATCACTTGGTGGAAATGTCTTCTAGCCAAAGTACAGATTGCCGAGGGCTGGGTGTGCCAAGAATTGAATCTATATTTAAATTCAGAGGAGCCTTTAACTGCCCTCCTCCATATCCAATCAGTTGCCCAATCAACTTACAGGTTTTTATGGGGGTAAAAAATGTAACACTTTTCCAATATCTCCCAAATATACCCTGTTCTCTTCTATGATACTGCCACTTCTCTGGTGCAGGCTTTCCCCACCTCACACCTGAACAACAGCCTCCTAGTGCATCAATTTGTCTCTCCCTACTCTAATCCATCCTCTACTCCATAACCAAAAGGATTTTCTGAAGTGCAGGCCTAACCATGTCACCTGGCTATTCAACCTCTTGCCTCTGCCTGTTACCCACTCTGGACTCCTTATCACCTTACTCCCTACCCTGCACTCCTCAAACAAAACACTCCATCCTTACAATGTGGGCATTTCCTCTGGTGGTCTCTCATGCCTAGGATGCTTTCCTTCCTCATCTGCGTCTACTGACTCCTTTTAAGTCCCAACTAAAATCACATCTGCAAAATGTCTTTTTCAATCCTTGTTCATTCTAGTGCCTTCTTAATTATTTCCTATTTATCCTGCATATAGCTTGTTTGTATGTTTCCTGGTTAACTCCTCAAATAAATTGTGAACTCCTTAAGGGTAGGGACTGTCCTTTTCCCACCTTTTTGGATACTTAGCACAGGACCTGGCACACAACAGATGCCTAACAAGTGCTGAGTCAGCAATGAGCAACTGACACCCACTTTCCCATGACCTAATTAGGAAACTTATTTTGGATTTATATTGGATGAGATTGTTTTATTCCAATACTTTCTTAAGTATGCTCTAATTCTCTGCCTGTAGTGTTCTACAGGCTCATTATAACATACACATTTCCTTCTTTCAGGAGAGAATGAGCAAAAAGGCATTCAATCCAGGGAGAATGTGTATATACAACACTATAATGTGTGTATCCACAAGAGTCAATAAGACTATGTGCCAATATGACTAAGAGCTGGGGATACACAAAGAAAGGAAAAAATACTTTCCCTAAATTACAGGGAACTCATTCTAATGGGAGAGAAAACTTCCAATCTCTAGTAATGAGGCCAGTGTCAGTAGACTGTAGTTTGTTATGAGGAGAAAGGGATAACAGGTAGAGACCAAGTTATGAAGGACTTCAGAAGTGAAAGAGAGGAATTTATGTTTGAACCTGGAAGTAACAGGGAGCCATGGGAGCAGCTGAGTATACTAAATGGTGGACAAGAGGTGAGATAATATGGTAAGATTAGCTCTTTAGGAAGGTTACTTCTCCCTAAAAGGAGGCTTTACAGTGGACAAATAAGATCAATTTATGATTGGTTCTAGCCTTGCCACCAGCTCCATTAACTTAGTATTCTGAATTTTACATACAGAAACATGTTTTCTGTATGTAAAAAGGACTTTTTTTTTTTTTTTTTTTGCTAAGGCAATTGGGGTTAAGTGACTTGCCCAGGGTCATACAGCTAGGAAATACGTTAAGTGTCTGAGGCCAGATTTGAACTCAGGTCTTCCTGACTTCAGGGCTGGTGCTCTATCCACAATGTCATCTAGCTGCACCAAAGAGGACTCTCATTATCCCTCATCAACTCCTATGAAAATCCACAAATCATCTACATTCTGTAAGGACAGGCACTATTTTATTAGGTGAGTCAGTGGATAGCATGGTATATTTGAAGCTAAGAAGCCATGTACTGTCTGCCTCAAGTACTTACTGTGACCTGTACAAGTTACCAAATCACTTTCAACCTCAGTTTCCTTATCTGTAAAGTGAGTGTAATAAACAACAATTATCTTATAGAGTTGTTGGATCTATAGGAAAGAGGTTTCTGAAACATCTGCATGATGAGGGTAATTAAGTCCATAGGAGGTGATGAGATCATCAAGTGAAATAGGAGAAGAGGAAAAGGCCCAGGAAAAAATTTTGAGGACATTTATGGTTAAGAGAGTGTGATCTGGAGGAAGAAAAGAGATTATCAATGGGGAAAAAGTGATCAACACTGTAAAAGTTTATAGGTCAAGGACAATGATGACTGATTTGAGAAAAGACCATTGAATTTGGCAACTAGGAGATCTTTAGTAACTTTGAAAACAATATATTTGGTGGAATGATAACATTAGAAGCCAAACTATAAGAAAGTGAGAGGTCAGAAAATGGCGACACCTTTTATAATCTTTTTTTTTGCTGAGGCAATTGTGGTTAAGTGACTTGCCTAGGGTCACACAGCTAGTAAGCGTTAAATGTCTGAGATCAGATTTGAACTCAGGTCCTCCTGACTTAAGGGCTGATGTTCTGCTCTATTCAGTGCACTACCTAGCTGCCCCAATAGATAAGTCTTTTAGAGTTTAGTCAAAAAGGGCAGAAGAGCTAAAGGATGAAAAACAGTAGGGATGGAAGAATTAAGTGATTTTTTTTTCAGCATAGGGAAGACATGGCAGATAGTGGGAAATTAGCAATAGCAATTGGAAATTTCCTATTGTCATGTTAGAAAAGTTTCTGATTCTGGTCATCATCCCTATTTCCTCTCCACAGGAGCTTTAGACTTGACCCTTGATATCAACTGTATGAGGTTTTTGCACTCACCAGGGCTTCCATGCTGCTATTTGGCAATTTCCACCCACTATTTTCCTTCTTTTACATCCTATTTGTGTTGTTTCTCCCATTAGAATATATGCTCTTTGAAAACTTGCTTTCTTACACTATGCCTGAAATAGTAAGCACTCTATTAATGTTTTGAAAATTATTTTGAAAGTTAGCCTAAACTCATTCTATTATTTTGATTTACATAACATTAAATTTTGCTTAGTAAAAGTATAAAACTAACTCCATTTGACTCCAATTACACTAGTGTGTAATTTAGTCCCAGAAAAGTTGGTTGGGGCACTTAGAGGTGAAGTGATTTCCCATGGTCATATACCTAAAGGTAAATGAGTCACAGATGGGATTAAATCCAGGCATTCCTGACCACAAAGGAGAACTCCTAAATATTGTCTGGAATAAATATTACTGGAAGCCCTTTCTCCAAATTGCAAATTGAATTAAGCAAAGAGAAATAAGATTCATAAAAATGGTAGAAAGGAACAAGGGTCAATATTATGCATGTAGTTCCCCTTACTTATTCCAAAATGCTTAATGATATTTACAGTAAGCTGCAAGAACGAGATTATATTAAGGATGGTACTAAGCATGACACTGAAAGGAAAAAGTAATGAACTTCAGATTAAATATTACTACTTCATATCAAGCATGTAGAGAGGTGGAAGTTAAATGCTTTGTAGGTTTGTCCTGTTATAAGAAGATTTTTTTTTAAAAGTATGGAGAACAAGTAGATATATTTGCATTTCCAAAATGTTAAATGCATTCTTGGCATCTAATATATGTATATATCCGCACACACATATATATATGTGTGTATATATATATAAATATACACACACACATATACATATATATACATACATATATATGTGTGTGGGTATATATATACATACATACATATATATATACATATATATATATCATCACAAGTCTAGTAAATCAAGCAATATTTAAGCAAGAGGCAGTGTTGAATGGTAGATCAAGTGTCATTCTGATAATGCTGTGTAACCACGGGCAAATCATTTACTTTCTAGCCCCAGGTAACTACACAATTCATATGAGTTGCTGATGGGCATGGATCTCTGTTATATCTTTTCTTTTTCTTTTTGCTGAGGCAATTGGGGTTAAGTGACTTGCCCAGGGTCACATAGCTGTTACGTGTCTGAGACCAGATTTAAACTCAGGTCCTCCTGACTTCAGGGCTGGTGCTCTATCCACTGCACCACCTAGCTGCCCCGATCTCTGTTATATCTTAAAGACCTGCTGGGCTACTGAGAGGTACCCCATCCAGTGTCACTTAACTGGACAGAGCCAGCATGTCAGTCAGAAACTGAACCCAGATTTTTCTTGATGTAGACCCTGCCTCTCATTCCATCATACCAGAATACCATCTAATAAAGAGTTAACTATAAATTATTTGTCATAGATCCTTTAGACAGCCTGCTGAAGTTTAGAAACTCTTCTTAGAATAAGTTGTTTTTCATATTCATGATTGAAGGAAATGTCAAATTCCAGTTAGAGGTTAGTGAAAGTAAGTTCTTTTTTCCCCATCAGAGTTATGGAACAGCTGTAGATAGTCTTTCCTAGCTCAATTATATTATAAGTAACAAACTCCTTTCCATATTCTTAAACACTTTAAAGTTTACAAAGGTCTTTTACTCTGAATTCAGGAAAAGTATTATTCTAATTAGTTATTTTAAGGATGAAGACATTTAACCTCAGAAAGATTTAGCAACTTGTCCATTTCCATACAACTAATATCATGCTTACAGATTTCTTCCTTATGTTTTTCTGACTGTACCTGGTCTACACCAAATATAGGATTAGAACTTCTGGCAAGTCACTTAATTACAGTTTCAGCTATACAATGAAGGAATTGATAGTCTATCTCTAAGTAGGTCCCTTCCAGCTTTAAATTCTATGATGCAAAGTAAATATTTCATAATGAGTAAAAATTAAACTTACATAGAAGCTCAATTAAAATACTCTCTCTTTATCTTATTATCCACATGCAAATTTAAGTGTACTCCTAAAATACAAGTCTGAGAATCAGAATTCTTGTGTTTTAATCCAGGCTCTGCTATCTAGTTGGTTGAATGACCATGGGAAAATCATTTAGCCCTTGCTTCATCTGTAAAATATGAAATGGATTATATCTCAAATTCTATGAAATTGGCCTTTTTGTCTTTGCATATAGTACCTGACACATTAAAAAACATTGCTTGATAAATACCTATTGATGACTGAATTACTATTTCTTTCTTTCTTTCTTTTCTTTTTTTTTTGGCTGAGGCAATTGGGATTGAGTAACTTATCCAGGCTCACACAGCTAGGGTATGTTAAGTGTCTGAGATCAAATCTGAACTCAAGTCCTCCTGATTTCAGGGCTGGTGCTCTATCCACTGAATCACCTAGCTGCCCCCTGAAGTAATTCTGAAAGTTAATTAATTCTGCAATGTGAAAAGACTGAAAATCAATCACTTAAAAATGATTACTCTTCAGTAGCAATAAATATAAAAAAGAAAAAATATATACATGAGATCAAAATTAAGATTAATTTTAAACCAAAAAAACTTCCCTATCAGTTGATTTTCAATTTTGATAATCAGTCTTCACCACAGAAAAATTACATTTTAGAAATCTAATTTTTTACAACACACGTAACATACACACATTACAAAATGTGAAATGCTATTTTTAAAGAAGTTTGTAAAGCTTCTTATAGTTTTACTAATTATGCACTCTGATTATTTTTTTTTAAGTGTCAAAGTCACTTTTTAAAAATTGTCAAAGACAATTTTACAGGACTACAATGTTAGCAATATCTTTAGGGTAACCTTTTACTACTTTAATAAAACTACTTTATTATGTCAGAATTCCGTAAATAATGATATTAATTAATTACTTTCCAAGCTTTGATTAAGTTAGATATTCTTTTACTTTTTAACTCTAGAAGGGATCTTCTTTGTTCTTTTACTGTTAAGGGGAGAAAGAAATTTTTTTTTTAAATAGCACTAAAGCAAAATAAACATTTTGTATTGAGCACAATCTAGGCAGGTGAAACTACTCATGAGTACAAATTTACAAAGAAGTCTCTTATACTCAATTAAAATATTCTCTTTTTATCTTGTTATTTCTATAAAATTTTGGACATACTATAAATATATCCAAGTGGATTTTTGTGCTAGACAACTGTCAAAGAGACCTAACTAATGATCTCAAATTAAAAAATAGAAGGCAATCAAAATTTACTCAATGTCACATTAAGAAAAGCTTTTACAAAACAATAGTGAAACAGTTTCAAAGGTTAAGAAAATACTAATATTTAGAGTACAAAGAACCACAATGTCAAAACAGACAAAACTATTGTAGGAAGCGAATACAACAAATGAATCAGGATCACTTCCTTGTCCTAGTAATATGGAATTTAGTCTATATTAATAACATTATTCTGGAATCTGCTGATGTCTCATTTTAATCAAGGGAGGTTGCTTCTTTCTTTCAATGGAGCTCTGGTCCGTTGCTTCTTAAGCACATTGTATTCACTGTACAATTTCAAAGTAATGTAATATTGCCAAGATATGTTGAGGCATGAAGATGTATCCAGTGTATAATGCCATTCCAACAATGGAAATCAACATAGAATCTGAGTTGTAATTAAGGAAAACTATTAGATTATTTCTCTTAATAAAATCGAGAATTTTAACAAAGATAATTTAAAATATATAAGTGTACAATGTAAAAAGTAAACTCAAAATTTTTTCTTTGTAATGTTTTTTCTTTGTAAAATGCAAACTGCAGCATTTTATAATGAAATAATCACAAGTGGCAAAGCATCATAAACCAATATAGGATTTAATTTTAAATAAACTTATGTTAAGAATTCAGACCCTAAACACAGTTTATGCTAAGTTACTTTAGTATGGCAGCAAATCTGTAATAACACTACCTGTAAAGAACTAAAAATGAACATCACACTGAGGACCACCATGGAGAATTGTAAAGTGAATGTGAGCATACTGCAAAATATAACCATCTAGAACAAGAGTAAAATATGTTATCAATAAATTGGTCAAAGGATATGAACAGAAAATTTTCAGATGAAAAAATTAAAACCATTTCTAGTCATATGAAAAGATGCTTTAAATCACTATTGTTCAGAGAAATGCAAATTAAGGTAACCCTGAGATACCACTACACACCTGTCAGATAAACTGGGCCACTGATACATTGTTGGTGGAACTGTGAACGGATCCAACCATTCTGGAGAGCAATTTGGAGCTATGCTCAAATAGTTATCAAACTGTGCATACCCTTTTGACACAGCAGTGTTTCTATTGGGCTTATATCCCAAAGAGATCTTAAAGGAAGGAAAGGGCCCCACATGTGCAAGAATATTTGTGGCAGCTCTTTTTGTAGTGGCTAGAAACTGGAAACTGAATGGATGCCCATCAGCTGGAGAATGGCTGAATAAATTATGGTATGTGATTGTCATGGAATATTATTGTTTTGTAAGAAATGACTAGCAGGATGATTTCAGAAAGGCCTAGAGAGACTTGCATAAACTGATGCTGAGTGAAATGAGCAGAACCAGGAGATCATTATACATGGCAACAACAAGACTATTATTTTGATCAATTCTGATGGGCATGGTTCTCTTCAACAATGACATGTTTAAAACCAGTTCCAATTGTTTAGTGATGAAGAGAGCCATCTATACTCAGGGAGCACCTGTGGGATCTGAGTGTGGACCACAACACAACATTTTCACTCTTTCTGTTGATGTTTGTTTGCATTTTGTTTTCCTTCTCAGGTTTTTTTTTTTTTTCCTCGTAAATCTGATTTTTCTTGTACAGCAAGATAACTGTACAAATATGTATACATATATTTGATTTGTCATATATTTTAACACAATTAACGTGTATTAGATTACCTGCCATCTGGGGAAGGGGGTGGGGGAAAGGAGAGAAAAATTTGAAACAGAAAGCTTTGCAAGGGTGAATGTTGAACAATTACCCATGCATATGTTTTGCAAATAAAAAGCTTTAATAAAAAAAAAAAAGGAAGATAATGCTCAATTTTGCTGGATAGTTGATTCTTGGCTGCAATCCAAGTTCCTTTGTCTTTCAGAATATCAGATTCCATGGTCTTCAATTCTTTAAAGTGAAAGCTATTAGGTCCTGAGTAATTCTGATTGTGGCTCCTTGATATTAGAATTGTTTTTCTGGCTGCTTGCAATATTTTTTCCTTGATTTGATAATTCTGAAATTTAGCTACAATGTTTCTTAGAGTTTTCATTTTTGGGGGTCTCTTTCAAGAGGTGATCGATAAATTCTTTCAATGGCTAATTTACTTTCTGGTTCTAAAACATCTAGGCAGTTTTCCTTGATGATTTCCTGAAAATTGATTTCTAGGCTCTTTTATCATGGTTTTCAGAGTTCAATAATTCTTAGAATGTCTCTCCTAGATCTATTTTCCAGGTCAGTTGTTTTTCCAATGAGTTATTTTACATTTTCTTTTCTTTTTTAATTTTTTGGGGTTTTATTTGACTGATTCTTAAAGTCTCATTCACTTTCATTTGTTCAATTCTATTTTTTAGTGAATTATTTTCTTCAATTAGATATTTTTTGATCATAAAAAATTATGACCAAACAAGAGACAGAGAATATTATGAAATGCAAAATGGATCACTTTGATCACATTAAATTTAAAAAGTTATGTACAAAATCCCCCAATGCAACCAAAATTAGAAGGGAATTCTACAATTTCTTTTTCACATCTATTTTGTAAGGAGTTATATGCTTTTTCCATTTCATCAAATCTATTTAATGAATTTTCTTTAGATAATTTCTCCCCCCCCAAAACTATCTTGCAAAGGTCTCATTTCCTTTCCCCATTTTTCTTCTCTCTTTTAAGATCCTTTTTGAATTCTTCCAAGAGACCCTTGTGAGATGAGGACCAATTCATAGCACCCTTTGGGGCTTCATCTGTAGATGATCTGCCTTTAGGATCCTCAGGGTTTGAGGTCTGTTCTCTTTCTCCATAAAAGTTGTCTATGGTCAGAGTTCTTTTTTTTTTTTTTTTTTTAAGGTTGAGGTCTGCTCTTAGGGCTAAGGGGCTACAGCCACTTTAGGTTGCCCTGGGGCTGATGCTGCTGACTGACTTCCTGTGCTGGGTTGGCATGGCCAGGCCCCCTGTTTTCCTGGGATTTCAGAGGCTCACAATTTGCCTTTTGTATTTGCTTTGGTTATCTCACAGCTAATCTGTTGATCTACTGGCTTATAACCAGGACAGAGCAGCCTAAGAACCTTCCAATAGGTACATGGACATAGCAATACTCCCTGCACTGTATCTATGCTCGGCTGCCTCCCTCCCGCCCAATTGAAACAGAACTTTTCTGAAGTTGTTCCAAAGTATCTTCTGCTGGAGATTTCTTACTCTCAAAATATTTGTGGGTTCTGTCATTCCAAAACCAGTTCAGAGGCTTGATCTGGTGTTGATCTGAGGGATACCAGGAGGAGCTCAGATAAAGCCGTGTCTAATCTCCACTACTTGGCTCTTCTCCACCCCCACCCCCCATTTATGTATTATGTATTCTAAGAGGAGGTTTATAGGCTTCATCAGTCTGCCAAAGTGACCTAAAACATAAAAAAGATGGGGGGGAAGGGAACCAACCCATTCTAAAATAAGCCAGTATTCTTTCAACTGCTTTTCACAGTCTTCCTGGACAGAAGTTCTAATCTGGTATGCTCCTCAGGGAATACCTTATTGTGACTAAATGAAGTCAGTTTCCAATTTCCTTTTGTTACACATACTGAAAGACATAGTTCCCCACAGAGTACTCCAACTCCTTCATAAGTAAACACAATGAAAATTCCTGCTTCCTAGACCACCTGAATGGGATGGTTCTACCAGAGTTATACTGATGCCTAACAGTAAGGCTGGAGGTTCCTAATCCATATAGTCTTATGTTAGTTGACTAGAGCAGTCAATTACTTTATCCAGTGTGAAAAGAGAAAAGATTATTGTTTTAAGGGCAAAGCTTCACCACTGTTGGTTCCCAACCCTCAAATGGTATCCCTCAAATGATATTATTTTTTTTCCAATTACATGTAAAGATAGTTTTTGACATTTACTTTTATAAGATTTTGATTTTCATCTTCTTCTCCCTTTCTTCTATTTACCCTCCCAAAGATGGGAAGCAATATGATATACATTATATATATATAAAAGCTTATTAAATATATTTCCATTTTAGTCATGTTGAAAAATCAGAAAAAAGGGAAAAAGCACATAAAAGAAAAAACAAAAAAAGAAATTGAAAATAGTATGTTTTGACAGTTCTTTCTCTGGATGTGGATAGGATTTTCTATCATGAGTCTTTGATTAACTGTATTACTGAGAACTAAGTCTATAAAAGTTAATCATCACAAAATGTTGCTGTTACAATATACAATGTTCTCCTGGCTCTGTTCCATTTCACTCAGCATCAATTCATGTAAGATTTTCCAAATTTTCGAGAAATCTGCCTGCTTATCATTTCTTATAGAACAATAGTATTTCATTACTTTCACATACTACAATTTGTTCAGCCATTCCCCAATTGATGGACGTCCCTTCAATGTCTAATTCTTTGCCACTACAAAGAGATGTTATAAACATTTTTGTACATGTTGTTCCTTTTCTGTCATTTAAGATATCTCTTTAGGATAACAAGGAATAGTTTACTTGTCAAATCTATGAAGAAGGAAAAAAAATTATGACCAAACAGGAGAGAGAGAATATTATGAAATGCAAAATTGATCACTTTGATCACATTAAATTTTAAAAGTTATGCACAAAACCCCCCAATGTAACCAAGATTAGAAGGGAAGCAGAAAGCTGGGAAATAATTTTTACACCCAGTGTTTTTGATAAAGGCCTCATTCCTAAAATTCACAAAGAACTGAGTCAAATTTATAAGAATACAAATCATTCCTCAATTGATAAGTGGTCAAAGGACGTGAACAGGCAGTTTGCTGATGAAAGTTACCTATAGTCATATGAAAAAATGCTTTAAATTACTATTAATTCGAGAAATGCAAATTAAAACAACTCTGAGGCACCACCTCACCTATCAGAGTGACTATTATGACAGAAAATGAAAATAATAAAAGTCGGAGAGGAGGTAGATAAAATGGAACACCAATGCATTGCTGGTACATTGTGAACTGATCCAACCATTTGGAACTATGCCCAAGGGAATATCCTCTTATCTAGTGATACTACTATTAAGTCTATATTCAAAAAAGATCGCTGTCCATCTTAATAGGTTATCAAATGAAAATAGAAAGAGGGAAGAGCCATAGTCAGGAATTATTTCGAAGAACAACCTATCTCAGTTTTAAGACTACTGTTACTTCCAGTATCCCTCATTTCTGTCTGTTCATTTGTACCATTCTGTCCTAGTTCCTCTTCTGGGTTTCTATATGCAAAGGCATCTATTACCATGCTTGGGAAGGAATGGACAAACATGAAAACCTATGTGGTTGCATGTGCTTGTAATTCCAGCTTCTGAGAAGGCAAAAGTGTTTCTCTTGAACCTCAAGTTCTCAGTTGTAGTGGGCTAAATTGGCCAGGTATTCATACTACAGCTGGCATAGGTTATGGTAAGCCCCAACAAATAGGAAGGGGGGCAACAAGTTATTTAGAAAGAGGGCACAAAACACCCTTGTTGCCAAGGGATAGGTCGAAGAATCTATGTAATGAAGCCTGTGAGTAGTCCATGTTTTTTCAGAGATAAGGAAACCCAGTCCTACACCAGTGAATTGGATATTAGCAAATTAGTTATTTCAATTCATTAATGAAACTCTGGCTCATCTAGAATATGCAGAAAATTTAACAACAAAAATGGAAGTAGTAGTTTTCATAAATACTAGATATATATATATATTTTTTTTTTTGGGGGGGGGGACTTAGACCTGTGATTTCATTGGTATAAAGAAATACTTCCACCTATTTACATGGGCAACTCATGTATAATTTATAACTTAAATTAAACCCCTAAGCAATTCATTGACAACAGATTCAATAATGAAACATTTTGATACATTAAGACACAAACAGACACTCAAGGAAGATAAATATAAAATTATGGTTCACCCAAAGGTTAATAAGGAGACATATAATGGAGTTAGTCAATAACTTACACGGCAGCAAGATAAGAAATACCTGTACTAATACCCAGAGACCTCAGAGAATGCATATTATCTAGATCCAATCTTGCTTCCAATGCTTACTACTTTGGGGCAAGTCTCTTAATTTTCATTTGAACTGTAAAACAAGGGGGTTGGACTAAAAAACATCTGAGATACTTTCTAGATCTAAATTTATGATCCTAAAATGCCTTGCAGAAAATTTATGGTAGGATATGGCCAAGAATGGCACAGAATGAGTTACAATTTCTAACAATGATTCACAAAAATCCAAAGATCCACTAAGTACAGACATGAAGGAGAAACGGTCAATAAACATGGTTAGATTGAACCATATAGTGGATGTTTTTGTCCACTTCTACTATATGAAATTATGTCAGTATTTCCTAAATTTATTAACAATTCCAATCCAAATCCCAATAGTACACTTTCTAAAATAAAAGCACATAAAGTCACGTATATTGAGGGAAATTATTTAAAATATTACAAAAGCCACTTATATAAATTATACTGTAGTAAAATTTAATTATGTTATATATTATACTGTATTAAACACTAATTATATTATATTAAGTACTAAATTATACTACAAAGCAGTAATTATCAGAGTTATTTAGTTTTAGGTTTAAAATAAGAAAAATTGAACCACTGGAAAGATGAACTAGAAATAAGGGTACAACATGCATAATGTTTGATAGATTCAATGCTTGCCCCCCCCCCCCCAACACACACACAAAAGCAAGAAGGAAATTTGACAAGGTTTTGGGCTTTTTTTGGTAGGGGAAGGAGGACTGGCAAGCATAAGAATTAAATCTCATAGCATGCACTAAATTAAGTTCCAAATGGCTCAATAATCTAAAATTTTTTAACATTATAGAAAATCAGAAATATAAGTTTATGATAATTGGGAAGAAAAATGTTATTAGTTCAACAAACATAATATAAAATAAATTAAAAGTTTAAAAATAAAATTTTGGGGAATAAGCAACTCTGGTAGAGTGGAGCCAAGGTAGAGGATTAAAGGCAGCAACCTAGCCAAACTCTCCCAACCCTTCCCTGTAACCAACTTTAAAATAATGACTTGAATTGAAACCTGAAGTGGAGCTAACAAAAGGATAAGGTGAGACATTTTTCTACCCTAAGACAACTTAGGTAGGGGAGGTCTGTGACGTCAGATCTCCTCTAGAGCACATGTGCCTTGGAGGCAGTTGCCACAGCAATCAATAGCAGCTGTAGCTTCAGGAGTTCTCAGCCAAGAAATGGTTAAGAAACCTGGACAACTGGCTGGAGTCACAGGGGATCTTTGGCTGGCACAGGTTGTAGTTAGTAATGATTGGCAACTTTATTGCTCATATGCTCTGAGTTCCAGCTCTGAGATGGAGAAAGAAATGTTTGTTATTAGTCACAAGGAAAACAGGGCTCCTGAGTACAGCCAAGACGAGAATTTAAGGACTTATTGCAGCAAGAAACAAGGGGCTCTACTCACAGTTTCAAGGCCAAGAGGGGCAACTGCAGAGGAGCAGGAACCCTCCCTGGGAAAGCCAAGAACACAGACCAATAAACCAACAATTACCCTTTCTTCCCAAAACACTCCACCTTGAAAGCACCACAAATTTGTAGATCCCCAGAACCAACTCTGAAAACAACAGTATGAAAAAACTCTTAGTTTAGAACCAAAGAAAGACAATTTAAGAATTATTGGTCTATCTGAAAGTGTGATTTTAAAAAAAAAAGAGCCTAGACATGATTTTTGAGAGATTATCAAGGAAAACTATACTAACATCCAGAGTAATATAGAAATGGAATGAATCCACCCACTTCCTGAAAGAAATCCCAAAATGAAAACTCTATGAATACTATAGCCAAACTCCAGTGCTTTCAAGCTAAGAATAAAACAGAGCAAACATCCAGGAAAATCTTGATTGGGGAAAATGAACATTTAGTTGAAAAGAGGACTTTCAAGTGTTTCTAATGAAAAGACCAGAGATGAAAAAAAAAAGTCTAATATTCAAATGCAAGATTCAAGAGAAACCTAAAAAGGTAACCATAAAATAGAAA
Source organism: Myrmecobius fasciatus (assembly GCA_023553655.1). Lineage (NCBI taxonomy): Eukaryota > Metazoa > Chordata > Mammalia > Dasyuromorphia > Myrmecobiidae > Myrmecobius > Myrmecobius fasciatus. The sequence continues at coordinate 108,726 of JAJPUD010006416.1, forward strand.
ACATAATAGACTCAATAAACCTAAAGTGTTTACATTATATTCCTATATGGTGTCAAGACATTTGGATACACCCTGTTTCCCAGAACTAAAGCCCAGCAAGCAGGCTATGCCCTAATCTTGGCACAACATGTCCTTTGGGCTCTGGATGACCTCATCCTGTGGGGCAAAGCACATTGATTTGACAAGCATCAGGTGTTCACTGAGGGATTTATGATTTTCATATTAACTAATATTTGTTGGAGCTCCCCCTATTTCTCAGGCACCTGAGAGTCATCCATCATATGTCCTGCCACGAACACAATTCCTTTCTTTTAACTGCTAAGTGAACCAAACCAAATTCTGCATTCCTGTTCCTGCCATGCTGACGGATTCTGCATTCCCCCTGAACAGCCACATCCCACAGGACCCCCAAATGCCTAAATTGTCCCAAGAAATGCCAATCATGAGAATGTCTACTTAAGATCTAAGAACGACTGTGTTGTGGTCCAACCCTCAGCATGTTAAGCCTCCTTAGAGATTTAGACTACATAGACAGAGGGCAGCAGCATAAGTGAATTATAATGAGATGATTTCAAAAAAAAAAAAAAAATCAGGGGTAAGAAAGAGGGATACACTGAGAGAAAAGAGAAGGGAGAAGTAGAATGGAGAAAATTATCACATAAAAGAGGCACACATGGTAGAACTTTAGAGTGGAGGAAATGAAGTGGTGATAGGCAATGCTTGAATCTCTCTTACTGAAACTAAATCAAATAAGAGTATACACACTCAGCTGTGTATAGAAATCTCTTTCATCCAACAGGACAATAGGAGGGAAAAAGGATAAGAGAGAGGCAGATTAAGGGAGGCAGCGGTCAGACATAAACCAGACTTTTGGGGAGGGAAAATATAAAAAGGGAGAGGATAAAAAAAAGAAAATGACAGGGAAATGCATAGCTAGTAATAATAACTGAATATAAATGGGAATGTACTTATCCATAAAATGGAAGCAGATAACCAAATGGATTAGAAATCCATTAATATGTTGTTTATAAGAGACACACTTGAAACAGAAAGACACACATACAGTTAAAAACAAAGACATGGAGTAGAATTTAATATGCTTCAAGTGGAAGTAAAAAAGCCAGAGATACTAATTATGATTTCAGACAAAGCAAAAGTAGAACTAATTAAGAGAGAGAAGCAGGGAAACTACATTTTGCTAAAAGGTCCTATAGACAATGAAGTAATATCAAAAATTTTAGTGTTCCTCCAATAAAGGCCCCTTTCCCTTCCATATAGGAAACCAAATTAAATTTATAAAAATAAGAACCCAATTACAACTGATGAATTGTCAAAGCACATGAATATGGAATTTTCAAAAGAAACCAAACTTTACCTATCACTAATGACAAAAGCTGGATTATATGACAAAAAATTAGTACACTAATGAAGCAGTTGGTAGAATTGTGAACAGGTCCAACCATTCTGGAGAACAATTTGGAAGTATACCCAAAGGGCTAAAACTTTGCATACTCTTTGACTACTCCTAGGTCTGTACCCCAAAGAGCAATGTACATAACGTACTACTTGTACAAAAATAGTATGGAATATAAACTATAGAGGGTTTTTTTTTTTTGGTAGTGGCACACAAAAAAATTGGAAATTGAAGGAATGCCCATCAATTACAGAAGGGCTCAACAAGGTGTGGCACACAACTGTGATATTTTAAAAATGTTGGGAAGGATGATTAGAGAAAAACATGGGAAGATTTATGTAAACTCATAGAAAGTCAAACGAGTTGAACTAGGGGAACAATGTACACAGTGACAGCAATATTGTATGTAAGAATGATCAACCTCAAAATGCTATCTCTCTCTCTCTCTCTCTCACACACACACACACAGACATTTTAAATCAAGCTACAATATCATGTAATTCACAAAGAACTTGAAATCCAATCTAGGAGTTTGAATTAGAAATTTCACTTTCAAGTTAAGAGACTGACAAGCATTACTTTTGAAACCATTATCTTAAAAGAATCAAACTTGACCCATCACCTAAAATTTCTAAGATAACTAAAAGGACTTAGGAGTTCAGGTTTTGGGGACAGTTAACAGAAAGGCCTAAGAATAAGTTAGTGACATTCTCCCCATAAGACTGATTTGGCATCAATGAATTTTTTTTTAAACCATTCTAATGATTCCATCAGTATATAGTTTTAAATGTTTATATACAATAGTAATAAAATTATTTCTATACTTTACTATAATGTTTTACAAGTTCCTTACATTTTCCTTTTAAAAACTAAGCCACAGAGGCAGGTAGGCGGCACAGCAGATAGAGCACCAGCCTTGAAGTCAAGAGGACTTGAGTTCAAATCTGCTCTCAGACACAACATTTCCTAACTTCGTGACCCTGGGCAAGTCACTTGCCAACCAATTGGCAACCCAACTGCCTCAGCAAAAAACAAAACAAAAACTAATCCATCTCCAGAAAACCATATTGAAAACAAGGTAAACAAAAAAGAATGCCACCAAGACAGGACACAAAATAACTATGCAGGGTGGTCAAAAAAAATCTTTCCTCTAGAAAATCAACAAAAACGATCCACTTCAAGGCCTGTACAGCCTTATTATTAGGTGCTAATTCTAATAAAAAAAAAACTAAGAATTCCTTTCTTTACCATTTATAAATGGTATACTGCATAAAGTTAAGCGTTAACATGAATAAAATCGGACTTAAAACGGATCTAGCACAAAGATGAAACTAAATTGTTTTTCTTGGACCATTTAGAAACTTGGGGAAAACGCTGATAAAATGGATTTACATAATATTGCACACAAATCTCAATCTCTGTCTCTCCCTCCTTCAACCCCACCACACAAATCTTAGCATCTTCACTTGCCTGGACACTTTTCTCAGAGGTCATCCTCACTTCGTCTCCTCCCCTCCCCAATACCTCTAGGATACACACCAGCGCTGACATACCTCTCAACTCCCCCTTTCCTACCGTCCCTTCTCCAGGCTCTCTCTTCCACTGGTACCCGTCAATCTTTTCCAGGCACTTACAGGTCCACATTGCCAGTCTAGTCTGGGTTTCTCTCTCAGACTATCAGGACTTCTCTCCGCCATTCGGCATCTGGAACCTGACCTCTTTAGGACTTCTCTACAGGCCACTGTTACCTCCTTCCCTTTGCGAATCTGGCTCTAATCCCGCGCCTACCCACCTCCCAGCCCCTCACCGCCCTCCCCCACAGCCAATTGAATAGGATACTGAAGACAGTCCTTTCCCAGGGTTCCAGCATGTAGAGCGCGGTAACGAGCAGATACTGGTAATAGAACCAAGACATCTGTTGCCAAGCCCTTCCGAGTGTCATGCCAGCCATCAGAACTTCTAAGGAGAAAGAAGTCTTCCGGGAACCTTCTTCGTGGTCTACACCCACTTCCAGCTAAGACAGCACTCGGCCCTTTCAACCTGACAAAACCGTGTACGTCACTCCGCACGCTAAACTGCGCGCGCAAGCTGACGCCAGCCTCGCGTTCCTCGGGGCTCCGGATTGGGCAGACGGTTACGCTGCGTTGCACCGTTCGTTTCCGGGAGGGTAGCTAAAGCTTCAAAAACTGAATTACCTGCGTCCAAGATTCTTTCTCACAGCATTTGACCTGATTTTGCTACGGCTCAAAGCGTAAACACGCGCGCACCCACACCCGCACGCGCGCACCCACACCCGCACGCGCGCACCCACACCCGCGCGCACGCTGGAAGGGGATCCGAGCTACTTAATCAGTATATATATATGAAGCCGTGTAAAAGAACAAGAAAGTTGGCTGAGAAAAGGCTAGAGAGGATCAATCAGAACAATGTCCAAAACCAGTTTGTTCCTAACAGATCAGTCCTCTTGAAGACTAGATTTAAGATACTATTCAGAAGAGCCTTGCTTCTTTCCACAGCAGCATCAATTTGTTGCAGAAATTAGATACAATTCTGGAAATGCTGGCCAAAGCATTTTGAGATGAGAGGAAGAAATTAGATGTGTAAATATAGGTAAAGAGAAGACAAAATTATCCCTATTTGCTAATGGTACAATTGTTTAGAATCAGTAACACCCAGGGGCTTAAAAAATCAGCTACATTTCTATATAACAATAGCAAAATCCAAACAGCACCAAAAAGAAAGGAAATCCTATTCCAAAAAACGATAAAATACATAGAGTATCTAGGAATCAATCTTTCCAAAAACAGAAAATACTTGGATACATTCAATTACAAAGTGCTCCTTAAAAAATAAAGAACAATAGCTAAAGGAATGTTTAATGATCTTGGCTGGATTTTGCTAACATAATATAAATCACTATTATGACAAAGGGCATGTTAATTTATACTTTTAATGTTATACCAAATTATCAAATGTAAACTTTATAAAACGACAAAATAATACTAAAATTTGTTTGGGATTTTTAAGGGAAATTATGAAAAGAGGTGAGAATATTAAACTACAATATGAAGTAGCAGTTATCACCATCTGATATTGTTTAAAAATTGATCAATGAGACAGACTGGATAAGGGAGAACTGGAAACAACAGAACTCAATAGTTCTGTGCTTAATTTAAAAGAAGGAAACAATTACTTTGAAAAGAACTTTCTATTTGACAAAAAATGCTTCAAAAGTTGGAAAGCAATGTGGCAAAAATAAATCTTAGACCAGTGGTGTCAAACTCATATGGAAAGAGGGATCACTAAACCAACCGTACATATGGATTCCTGAAGGTAACATTGATTTATAAAAATCACATATTAACTTTATCTGTGTTTTAGTGTATTTTTATTTATTTTGTTAAATATTTTCCAGTTACATTATAATCTGATTTAAAAAGCAATTATTAGTGTTATGGGACACAAGAGACCAATAAACCATGTTGACACCTTAGACCAATACCTTGCGTAATATTCTACAATACATTCTAAATTGTTACATGATATTAAAATTAATATGAATATCATACTATAAAAACAAATTAGAAGAAAAGATCATCTTGAAGTTGTGGGTAGAAGATATATTCCAACAAATGATAAAGGATATTATAAAAGATGGAAAATGGGTCATAGATAACTTATATGAAATTGAAAAGCTAGAGGGGCAGCTAGGTGGCGCAGTGGGTAGAGCACCAGCCCTGAAGTCAGGAGGACCTGAGTTCAAATCTGGTCTCAGACATTTCCTAGCTGTGTGACCCCAGGCAAGTCACTTAACCCCAATTGCCTCAGCAAAAAGCAAAAAAAAAAAAAAAAAATTGAAAAGCTTCTGCTCAAATAAAATTAATGCACCTAATATAACATCTATTTTCTCAAATTTCTCTGATAAAGATTAACACACATTAAACATGTGTTAATTATATGTGTAAAATATAGTTAAACATATATGTATATGCCCACATTCATGCCCACAAGTGTGAGTGTGATGACTCTCATTGGTGGAGATGAATTCCCTAGCCTGATGGAGGGTGGAGTTAGCTAGAATAGGAGAGCTCTAGCTTTTTTCAGCCTTCTTCAGGATTCAAGATTTAAGTTTCTTTGGGCACTTCTGACTTTAAGAATATGGAAGAGGCTTACCACTTCAGGATGTTGAAGGAAAAGAATCTGGGAAAACATAAGAGGAGATAGCAATCTCTACTTTGTCCTTATTTCTAACTTTCTGTGTTAGAAACTTCAGGGAGTTTCTCCTTAGATGAGATTTAGAACCCTGTCTCTCTTGGTTAAGCTGAGTTATCTCACTCTCAGTATTTTTTCCTCTGATATATATTTTTCTTGTCATATTTTCTCTTTCTCTTTTTCCATAACTTGGATTAATGATTTTTTTTTTTTTGCAATTTATGTGTCTTCATTATGGAAACTGATATTAGATGAAAAGGTCTAAACCTTGAATATAGAGCTTGGGATCCCCTTCCTACTAAGGACTGAGCAAATCACTTTCATTTCTCTCAACCTTGTTTTTCTCAATAAAAGGGCGATAATGATTGTTCCTATTTCAAAAGGTTTTTATGAAAATCAAATGAGACCCTAGAGAATCCACTAAAAAACTATTAGAATTAATCCACAGCTTTAGCAAAGTTGCAGGATACAGAATAAATCCACATAAATCAGCATTTTTATACATCACCAACAAAATGCAACAGCAAGAGATACAAAGAGAAATTCCATTTAAAATAACTTTCGATAGTATAAAATATTTGGGAATATATCTTCCAAGAGAAAGTCAGGATCTATATGAGCAAAACTACAAAACACTCTCCACACAAATAAAGTCAGATCTAAATAATTGGAAAAATATCAAGTGCTCTTGGATAGGTCGAGCGAATATAATAAAGATGGCAATACTACCTAAACTAATATATTTATTTAGTACTATACCAATCAAACTCCCAAGAAATTATTTAACTGACCTAGGAAAAATAACAACAAAATTCATCTGGAAAAAACAAAAGGTCAAGAATTTCAAGGGAATTAATGAAAAAAATGCAAATGAGGGTGGCCTAGCTGCACCAGATCTAAAACTATATTATAAAGCAGTAGTCACCAAAACCATTTGGTACTGGCTAAGAAATAGAGTAGTGGATCAGTGGAATAGGTTAGGTTCACAGGACAAAATATCAATGACAATAGTAATCTAGTGTTTGATAAACCCGAAGACCGCAGTTTTTTTTTTTTTAATCATACTTTTTATTTCTTTTTTGCTGAGGCAATTGGGGTTAAGTGACTTTTTTGCTGAGGCAATTGGGGTTAAGTGACTTGCCTAGGGTCACACAGCTAGGAAGTCTTAAGTGTCTGAGACCAGATTTGAACTCAGGTCCTCCTAACTTCAGGACTGGTGCTCTAACCACTGCACCACCTAGCTGTCCCTAAACAATCTAATATGTATGTATTTGTTTATTTTATTTTTTCTTTTCTTTTTTGCTGAGGCAATTGGGGTTAAGTGACTTGCCCAGGGTCACACAGCTGTTACGTGTCTGAGACCAGATTTGAACTCAGGTCCTCCTGACTTCAGGGCTGGTGCTCTATCCACTGCGCCACCTAGCTGCCCCTCAAAGACCGCAGTTTTGGGGATAAAAACTCACTATTCAACAAAAACTGCTGGGAAAATTGGAAACTAGTATGGAAGAAACTAGGCATTGACCAACACCTAACACCATCTACCAAGATAAGGTCAAAATGGATTCATGATCTAGACAAAGAATGATATTATAAACAAATTAGAACAATGTAGGATGGTCTACCTCTCAGACCTGTGGAGGGGGAAGGAATTTGTGACCAAAGAACTAGAGATCATCATTAATCACAAAATAGATAATTTTGACTATATCAAGTTAAAAAGTTTTTGTACAAACAAAGTGAATGCAGACAAGATTAGAAGGGTAGCAATAAACTGGGAAAATATTTTTACCTTCAAAGGTTCTGATAAAGGCCTCATTTCTAAAATATATAGAGAATTGACTCAAATATATAAGAATTCAAGCCATTCTCCAATTGATAATGGTCAAAAGATATGAACAGACAATTTTCAGATGAAGAAATTGAAACTATTTCTAGTCACATGAAAAGTTTCTCTAAATTGATCAGAGAAAGACAACTCTGAGATATCACTACACACCTATCAGATTGGCTAAGATGACAGGAAAAGATAATGATGAATGTTGGAGGGGATGTGGGAAAACTGGAACACTGATACATTGTTGGTGGAACTGTGAATGGATTCAACCATTCTGGAGAGCAATCTGGAACTATGCTCAAAAAGTTATCAAACTGTGCATACCATTTGTTTCTACTGGGCCTATATGCCAAAGAGATCTTAAAGGAAGGAAAGGGACCCACATGTGCAAGAATGCTTGTGGCAGCCCTTTTTGTAGTGGCTAGAAACTGGAAACTGAATAGATGCCCATCAATTGGAGAATGGCTGAATAAATTATGATATATGAATGTCATATAATATTATTGTTCGGTAAGAAACGGCCAGCAGGATGATTTCAGAGAGGCCTGGAGAGACTTGCATGAACTGATGCTAAGTGAAGTGAGCAGAACCAGGAGAACATTATACACAGCAACAAGACTATATGATGACCAATTCTGATGGATATGGTTCACTTCAGCAATGATGTGATTCAAACCAGTTCCTATTGTTCAGCTATGAAGATAGTCATATACATGCAGAGAGGCCTGAGGGAACTGAGTGTGAACCACAACACAGCATTTTAACGCTTTCTGTGAATATTGCCATGCATTTTGTTTTCCTTCTTAGGTTGTTTTTTTTCTCTCTTTCTAGATCTGATGTTTCTTGCGCAGTAAGATAACTACATAGATATGTATACATATATTGGATTTGTCATATAATTTAACATATTTAGCATCTATTAGATTACCTGTCATCTAGGGGTGGGGGGTGGGGGCAAGGAGGGGAAAAGCTTGGAACAAAAAAAAAGTTTTGCAAAGGCCAATGTAGAAAAATCACTCATATGTTTTATAAATAAAAAGCTTTTAATAAGAAAAAAAGAAAATTAAATGAGAATGTATAAGTCCTTTGTAAAAATTAAAATGTTAGTTATATAAAATGCTACCTATTATTACTATTATTGTGTTTTAGAAATGTAGCCAAAAGTTTCTTTTTTCAAATTTTTTATTTTTAAAACATTTGCAGTTTTCAAAATTAACCCTTGAAAAACTTTGTGTTCCAAATTTTTCCCTTCCTCACTTCCTCCTATCCTCTCTCCTAGACATCAAGTAAATCTGATATATGTTAAAACATGTGCAATTCTTCTATACATATTTCCACAATTGTCATGTTGCATTATGTTCAAAAATCAGTTCAAAAAAGGGAGAAAATTAGAAAAAAAATAAAGTAAGCAAACAACAACAAAAAAAGTGAAAATACTATATTGTGATGCACACTCAGTCCCCATAGTCCTCTCTCTGGATGTAATGGCTCTCTCATCACAAGACCATTGGAATTGTCCTGAATCACTTCATTGTTGAAAAGAGCCACATCCACCAGAATTGATCATTGTATAATCTTGTTGCTGTGTACAGTGTTCTCTTGGTTCTACTCACCTCACTTAGCATCTGTTCATGTAAGTTCCTTCACAGTTCCACCAACAATGTATCAATGACCCAGTTTTCCCACATCCCCTCTAACAGTTGCCATTATCTTTTTTTGTCAATTTAGCCAATCTGACAGGTGTGTAGTGGTATCTCAGAGTTGTCTTAATTTGCATTTCTGATCAATAGTGATTTGGAGCACTTTTTCATATGACTAGAAATAGTTTCAATTTGGAGAATGGCTTGAAGTCTTATAAATTTGAGTCAATTCTCTATATTTTATTTATTTATTTATTTATTTTGAGGCAATTGAGGTTAAGTGACTTGCACAGGGTCTCATTTGAACTCAGGTCCTCCTGACTTCAGGGCTGGTGCTCTATCCCCTGTGCCACCTAGCTGCCCCGATTCTCTATATATTTTAGAAATGAAACCTTTGTCAGAACCTTTGAATGTAAAAATGTTTTCCCAGTTTATTGCTTCCCTTCTAATCTTGTCTACACTCGTTTGGTACAAACAAAACGTTGTACAAAAACTTTTTAACTTGATGTAGTCAGAATTATCTATTTTGTGATTAATGATGATCTCTAGTTCTTCTTTGGTCATAAATTCCTTCCTCCTCCACAGATCTGAGAGCTAAACTCTCCTATGTTCTTCTAATTTGTTTGTAATATTATTGTTTAAGTCTAGATCATGAATCCATTTTGACCTTATCTTGGTAGATGGTGTTAGGTGTGGGTCAATGCCTAGTTTCTTTCATACTAGTTTCCAATTTTCCCAGCAGTTTTTGTCAAATAGTGAGTTTTTATCCCCAAAGCTGGGATCTTTGGGTTTATCAAACACTAGATTACTATAGTCATTGACTCTTTTGTCCTGTAAACCTAACCTATTCCACTGATCAACTACTTTGTTTCTTGGCCAGTACCAAATGGTTTTGATGACCACTGCTTTATAATATAGTTTTAGATCTGGTACAGCTAGGCCACCCTCATCAGCCTTTTTTTTTTTTTTTTTCATTAATTGCCTTGAAATTCTTGACCTTTTATTTTTCCAGATGAATTTTGTTGTTATTTTTTCTAGGTCAGTTAAATAATTTCTTGGAAGTTTGATTGGTATAGCACTAAATAAATAGATTAGTTTAGGTAGTATAATAATCTTTATTATATTCGCTCGACCTATCCAAGAGCATTTGATATTTTTCCAATTGTTTAGATCTGGCTTTATTTGTGTAGATAGTGTTTTGTAGTTTTGCTCATATAGATCCTGACTTTCCCTTGGCAGATATATTCCCAAATATTTTATATTATTGACAGTTATTTTAAATGGAATTTTTCCTTGTATCTCTTGCTGTTGGATTTTGTTAGTGATGTATAAAAATGCTGATGATTTATGTGGATTTATTCTGTATCCTGCAACTTTGCTAAAGTTGTGGATTAATTCTAATAGTTTTTTATCTGATTCTCTAGGATTCTCTAAGTGTACCATCATATTATCTGCAAAGATTGATAATTTGGTTTCCTCATGATCTATTCTAATTTCTTTAATCTCTTTTGCTTGTCTTATTGCCAAAGCTAGCATTTCTAATACAATATTGAATAGTAATGGTGGTACTGGGCAACATTGTTTTACCCCTGATCTTATTGAGAATAGTACTAGTTTATGTCCATTATGTATAATGCTTACTGATGGTTTTAAGTAGATGCTACTGATTATTTTAAAGAAAAGTCCATTTATTCCTATATTCTCTAGTGTTTTTAATAGGAATGGATGTTGGATTTTATCAAATGCTTTTTCTGCATCTATTGAGATAATCATATGTTTTTTGTTAATTTGGTTTTTGATATAGTCAATTATGCTAATAGTTTTCCTAATATTGAACCATCCCTGCAGTCCTGGTATAAATCCTACTTGGTCATGGTGTATTTTTCTGAGGGTGATTATCTGTAATCTCTTTGCTAATATTTTATTTAAGATTTTTTTTTTTTTGCTTTTTGTTGAGGCAATTGGGGTTAAGTGACTTGCCCAGGGTCACATAGCTAGGAAGTGTCTGAGACCAGATTTGAACTCAGGTCCTCCTGACTTCAGGGCTGGTGCTCTAAACACTGCACCACCTACCTGCCCCTTTATTTAAGATTTTTGCATCAATATTCATTAGGGAGATTTGTCTATAATTTTTCTCTGTTTTGGTCCTACCTGATTTAGGTATCAGTACCATGTCTGTGTCATAAAAGGAATTTGGTAGGAGTCCTTCTTTCCCTATTTTTTCAAATAGTTTATATAGTATTGAAGTTATTTGTTCTTTAAATGTTTGGTAGAATTCACATGTAAATCCATCTGATCCTGGAGATTTTTTCTTAGGGAGTTGATTAATAACTTGTTCTAATTCTTTTTCTAAAATGGGACTATTTAACTAATTTATTTCCTTTTCTGTTAATCTGGGCAATCTATTTTTGTAAGTATTCCTCCATTTCCTTTAGGTTATCAAATTTATTGGCATAAAGTTGGGTAAAGTAACTCCTACTTATTGTTCTAATTTCCTCTTCTTTGGTGGAAATTTCTCCCTTTTCATTTTTGAGACTAACAATTTGATTTTTCTCTTTCCTTTTTCTAATCAAAATAACTAGAGGTTTATCTATTTTGTTGGTTTTTTTATAAAACCGACTTTTACTTTTATTTATTAATTCAATAATTTTTTTTACTTTGAATTTTATTAATGTATCCTTTTATTTTTAGGATTTCAAGTTTGGTATTTGATTGGGGGTTTTTCATTTGTTCTTTTTCTAGTTTTTTATAGTTGCAAGCCCAATTCATTGATTTTCTCTTTCTCTATTTTATGCAAGTAAACATCTAGAGATATAAAATTACCCCTTAATAACTGCTTTGGCTGTTGTCTCATTATTGTCATTCTCCTGGATGAAAATTTTGATTCTGTCTATGATTTGCTGTTTCACCCATTCATTCTTTAGGATTAGATTATTTAATTTCCAGTTAACTTTTGGTCTATTTTCTCATGGCCTTAAATTGCATGTGATTTTAATTGCATAAATGATCTGAAAAAAATGCATTTACTATTTCTGCCTTCCTGCATTTGATTTTGAGGTTTTTATGCCCTAACACATGGTCAATTTTTGTATAAGTTTCATGAACTGCTGAGAAAAAAGTGAACTCCTTTCTGTCTCCATTCAGTTTTCTCTAAAGATCTATCATACCTAACTTTTCTAACACTTTGTTTACCTCCTTAACTTCTTATTTATTTTGTGGATTGATTTATCTAATTCTGAGAGAGCAAGGTTGAGATCTCCCACTAGAATAGTTTTGCTGTTTATTTCTTCTTGCATCTCTTTGAACTTTTCCTCTAGGAATTTCCATGCTATACCACTTGGTGCATATATGTTTAGTATTGATATTGCTTCATTATCTATAGTACCCTTTAGTAAGATACAGTTTCCTTCCTTATCTCTTTTAATTAGATCTATTTTTGCTTTTACTTGATCTGAGATCAGTATTGCTACCCCTGCTTTTTTTTTGTTCACTTGAAGCATAATATATTCTGCTCCAGCCCTTTACCTTCACTCTGTATCTGTTAAGTGTCTGTATGTATCATTATGCTTTAAATGTGTTTCTTGTAAACAACATATTGTTGGATTCTGGCTTTTAATCCAGTCTGCTATCTGCTTCCGCTTTATGGGAGAGTTCATCCCATTCACATTCACAGTTAAAATAACTAATTCTGTATTTCCTGCCATCTGATTTACCCCCTCTCTTTCCTATCCCCATTCCCTCCTCCTCAGTATTTTGCTTTTGATGACCACCTCCCTCAAACAATCCTTCCCCTTTAGAGCCCCACTCCCTTTTTTACACCTTTCCCCTAATTCTTCAGTTTTCCCTTCTATTAGTCTTTCCCTTTCTTTCCCCCCCTTTCCCTCCTATTTCCTTATAAGGTGAGAGAAGTTTCTTTGTGATATCAAATACATTTATTATTCTCTCAGAGCCAAATCTGATGAGATCAAGATTAACACAATGCTCATCCGCCTCCCTTTCCCCCCTCAATTATAATGTTTTCTTTGCCTTTTTCTGTGATGTAATTTCCCTTATTTTACCTCCTTTTTCCTCTTCTTCCAGTGTGATCCCTTTTCTACCTCTAATTTCTTTTTCATATTGTCATATTAAAATCAACTTATACCCTCATGCTCTAAGTATATCCATAATAGAAAATATAGTTCTCAATAGTTTTTTTTTCCTTTTTACCTTTTTATGTTTTTCTTGAGTTCTGGGTTTGGAGATCAAATTTTTTTTTTGCTCAGTTCTGGTCTTTCCATTAGAAATAGGTGAAATTCACCTATATCATTGAATGTCTATTTTCTTTCCAGAAAGTTAATGCTCATTTTAGCTGGATAGCTTATTCTTGGCTGCAATCCCAGTTCCTTTGCTTTTTGGAATATCAGATTCCAGGCCTTTTGATCCTTTAAGGTGGAAGTTGCTAGGTCCTGGGTGATCCTCATTGTGGCTCCTCTGTATTTAAATTGTCTCTTTTTGGCTGCTTGCAATATCTTTTTCTTGGTGCAATAGTTCTGAAATTTAGCCAAGATATTCCTTGGAGATTTAATTTTGGGGTTTCTTTCAGGAGGTGATTGGTGGATCTTTTGATTTTAAAATATCAGGGCAGTTTTCTTTTATGATTTCCTGTAAGATGATGTCTACATTCTTTTTTTTTTCATCATGGTTTTCAGGAAGCCCTATAATCCTTAGATTATCTCTCCTAGATCTATTTTCGAGGTCAGTTGTTTTTTCTAGGAGATATTTCATATTTTCTTCTATTTTTTCATTTTTTGTTTTTGTTTGATCCTTGAAGTCTTGTTGAGTCATTCACTTCCATTTGTTCCATTTTAATTTTTAGTGTTTTATTTTCTTCAGTTATTGTTTTTAACTCTTTTTGCAATTGGCCAATTACATTTTTTGTTCATTGCATTCTTTTTCCATTTTTTTCCATTCTTTTTTGCAATGATCTCATTTCCTTTCCCCATATTTCTTCTAATTCTCTTTTAACATCCTTTATTCAGTCTTTGAAGAAAGTGTTGTGACATGGGGTTCAGTTTATGTCTCTCTTTGGGGCTTTTTCTGGAGTTGCTTTACCTTTAGACACTTCAGGATCTGAGGTCTGTTCTGTGTGTTTCTATGGTGAGAGTTCTTTTTGATTTTTTATTCATTTTTTAAGGCTTGAGGTCTGTTTAAGACGAAGGAGGGACAGCTGCTTTAATTTGCCCTGGGGCAGTTCTGCTGATTGAGTTATTTCAGGTGCTGGGGCAGTTCTGCTGATTGACTGATTGCTTTAGGGTGCTGTGTAATGGCAATGAAGTCCAGTGCTCTTCTGGGGCTCAGTGGTTTACAATCTAACCCCCACAAAAAGCAGATCCGCCAAACCACCTGCTTACAATCAGGACCAATCGGCCAAAAAAACCCACAGAAGACTCCCAGGTGCATGGAAGTCACAATGCTTTGATTTCCACTCCAGCTCCCTGCTGGTAACTCCCTATGCTTGCAGTCTCCTTGTACTGCAGTCTGGGTTGGGCAGACCACCCCCCTGCCCCATTGAAACACACCTTTTTTGAAGTTCTTCCAAGATATCTTCTTCTAGGAATGTGTTGTACTCCAGATATTTGTGGATTCTTTGACTTCAAAACTAATGTAGAGCCTTTATCTGCTGTTGGTTTGAGGGAAGGTTAGAAGAGGTTACAGAGATTCACATCTGATCTCTGCCATCTTGGGTCCATCCCTGGACGTCCTCCACTAAACATTTTCATAAAAAAAGAGAAGAAGAACATATCAATTAATTAGGATTGAAATAAAAACAAATAATTTCAAAGCAAGGAAGAGATTAACACAATTTAAAGTAAAAAAAGAAAACCAAGAACATTAAGTTTATTTTAGAAAAAACGAATGATAAAAAAAGTTTGAGAAAAAACAAAAGGTTATATGAAAAAAGGAAAAGGAGAAACCACAGTAAATAAAGATGAACTAGAGAAACTCTCAAATTATTTTTCCAATTACATGGACATAGAATTGACAAATTAAAGTTAATGGATGTTTGAAAATCAAATTACAAGGTTCCAGAATAAAAAATAGAGACTTTACCACAAATTCAGAAAAGGAAGCAGAACAAATCACAAAGAACTCCCTTCACTTTCTCCAGGAGGAAAGAATGAGCAGAAATCAGGACCAAATTATCTATTTATATCTGTATCTATTTATATATTAGAGATACCAAACATTTATCTAAGCGTCTACATTTATCTAAGCGTTTTTTGGATTCTGATTTGACTGCTACCTTTCCTTAATCTAGCTCCATCAATTTTTATTTGTTTACAAACTTCTTGATTTCATATAATCAAAATAATCTGTTGTCTCTTGCAATTGACTTTATCCCTCATTTAGTAAAGAATACATCTCTTATGAATACCTCTGAAAAGAAATGATCTGTTTCTGTTATATTTTAATAGTATGTTCTTTAATATGAAGGTCCATTTTGAACATATTATGGAAGATGATGTAATATGTTGGGCCAAGTTTAATTTCTGCCCAACTTCTTTCAAGTTTTTGAACTAGTTTCTATTAAATTGGAAATTCTTGCCGTAAGTAAGGTAATAAGGTAAAAAGGTTTGTTGTCCATATTAGTGGATACTAGATTATATCAAATACGTTATGTAATTTCTGGTTATTTTCAATGAAATTTCCTATTTTATTTTTGTCTCTTGGATTTTTTATTGTATTTCATAAATTATATTATTTAGAAATGTATAGATTTATATGGAAACTGATGATTTCATAGGGTCATTTTGTAATCTTTAATGTTGCTAATGCTATCAGTTATTTTAATTAGCATTGTTAAATCAGTAAAAAAAATTTTTAAATTTTTTTGCTGAAGCAATTGGGGTTAAGTGACTTGCCCAGGGTCACACAGCTAGGAAGTATTAAGTTTCTGAGGCCAGATTTGAACTGATATCCTTCTGTTGCTCTATCCAGTGTACCACCTAGCTGCCCCCAGTAAAAAATTTTCAAGTAAAAATTATATCATTGAGAAATAGGGATAGTTTTATCTCTTTTTAAATCTGATTTAATTTTTAATTTCTTTTTCATTGCAATTTCTAGCATTTTTTGAATTATATCAAGTAAAAGTGAGGAGAATAGAATCCTTGTACTACTCCTACATTTATTGGGAAAGTTTTTAGTATACTATTACTGCAGATGATGCTTACTTCTTGTTTTAGATAGATATTTTTATGATATTTAGAAAATTACTGGTAGGTCTGTATGTTGTAAATTTTTGGTACAGCTTTAGACTTTTTCAAAAGCTTTTTAAAATAACTCTATTGAGATAACTACATTTTGGGTGTTTTTCTTTTAGATGCAATTAATTATGTTGATTATTATTATTTTTTAGATATTGAAACAGCGTTGAAAAGCCTGGTATGTTAACTAGAACATAATGAATGAATTCTTGAAAGAGTTGCTATATTCAGATAGGATTTTTATTTTATTTTATTTTATTTTTTGCTTTTTTGCTGAGGCAATTGGGGTTAAGTGACTTGCCCAGGGTCACACAGCTAGGCAGTATTAAGTGTCTGAGACCAGATTTGAACTCAGGTCCTCCTGACTTCAGGGCTGGTGCTCTATCCATTGTACCACCTAGCTGCCCCCTTCAGATAGGATTTTAAACATTTTATATTTGTTAAGTCAAGATCAATTAATGATATCAATCTTTAGTTCTTTATTATAACTTTCCTTTATTTAATTATTTGAACCATATTCTTTTTTTTTTCTTAAAAGGGATATTTTGAAAGACTTTTACTTAAATTTTTTGAAAATAATTTGTGGAGTTTTTTTTAATTTTTAAATAAATTGATAGAATTCTCTTGTGAATTTATCAGTAGGATTTTTTTTCTTGAATAGTTCTTTCACATCTATCTCTATTTTCTTTTCTGATGCTGGATTACTTAACACTTTCATTTGGTCTTCTGTTAGTTTGGATATTCCATATTAATGAAAGTATTTCTCTACTTCTTTATATTTTCAGTTTTGTTAACATATCATTGTGCATAATAGGTTCTGATTATTATTTTTATTTTTTGATGTTTTGTTGCAATTTCACTTTCTCCATTTGCTATTTTGCTGATTTGATGTTCTGCTATCTTCTTTTAATCATATAAAGGGTAACTAATTTTATAAGCTTTTTTTGTGGCTGTTTATCTTTTTGTTAGTTTTGTCCAAAACGAAGGGACAGACATGAAATTCTTTTACTTTTATTGTGTTATTATCTGGGTCTTCTTGTAATTCCTTCAATTTTGGTATAAGAATTTACCTGCTAAGACTATTTAATGTTGGTATTAGTTTGCTATTCCTTTCAGCATTTTTATTTCTACATAATGAGTTTTGATTCTGTTTGGTAGTATGATAGCAGCATCTACTTCTTTTATTCATCTATTGCATGGTTAATTTTTCTCCTGCCCCCTTGTTTTTATTTTGAATATGCATTTACTTTTAGGTTTTTTTCCTTAGGTATAAGAGATTGGGGATTTTTTTTTCAATGTATCACTATTGCTTTGTTCAATTGTTTAATTGAGTTGGGTTTCATTTTTCATCATCATTACCATCATCATCATCATCATCATGACAGCATTTACATGTGACTTTAAGATATGCAAAGTTTTTTTACACATGTTAACTCATTTGAACCTCATAACAATCATGATTCAGGAGTTTTTTCTCTTTCTTCCTCATTGATACATAACTTTGTAACTTCAGTTAAGCTTGATCTACTTTATGGGAACTCTATTCCTGTTTTCTTTCTCTCAGCCTTAGTACTCTTATATACTCATTTTGAGTTTCATCTTCTTCTTTTTTTTTTTTTGAAAATCATCTTTCTTTTTTTAAAAAAAAAGCTTTTTATTTTCAAAACACACACAGATAATTTTTCAATATTGACCCTTGCATAGCCTTGTGTTTCAGATTTTCCCCTTTTCCTCCACCCCTTCCCCTAGATAGCAAGCAATCCAATATATGTTATACATGTTAAAATATATGTTAAATCCAATATGTGTAAACATATTTATATAATTCTCTTCTTGCACAAGAAAAATCAGATTAAAAAGGAAAGAAAATGAGTAAGAAAACAAAATTCAAGTAAACAGCATCAAAAAGAGTGAGAATGTTATGTTGTGATCCACATTCAGTTCCCACAATGCTCTTTCTAGGTGTAGATGGCTCTCTTCATCACAAGATCATTGGAACTGGCATCAATCATCTCATTGTTGGAAAGAGTCATATTCATCAGAATTGATCATTGTATAATATTGATGTTGCCCCATATATAATGATCTCCTTGTTCTGCTTATTTCACTTCGCATCAGTTCATGTAAGTCTCTCCAAGCCTTTCTAAAAATCATCCTTCTGATCCTTTCTTATAAAACAATAATATTCCATAACATTCATATACCATAACTTATTCAGCCATTCTCCAACTGATGAGTATCCACTGAGTTTGCAGGCTCTTGCCACTATGAAAAGGGCTGCCATAAACATTTTTGCACATCAGTCCCTTTCCCTCCTTTACTTCATCTGAAAGAACAAAAGGTCAAGAATTTCAAGGGAATTAATGAAAAAAAAAATGCCGGGGCAGAGCCAAGATGGAGAACTGCAGACAGTGTTCTCTGTGAGCTCCTGAGACCTTCCCTCAGCCCAGACAAATTGAGCCTCCAAACTGGTTCAGGAGTGAGGGCTCCACCAAACACTTGGACTACAATGCACTTCTATCAACAATCTACTTTGAAAAAATTCCTGAGAAGGTTAGCCTCAGGGGAAATCGGCCGCTGGCCGCGATCAGAAACCAGCTGGCCTGGGGCGGAAGTCGGGCTGTGACAGAGGCACCCAGGAAGCCCCTGGGAGACACCTGGGCCACTTTGCTCTGCTTGCGGGCAGGTGCTTTGGCAGATCTGCCTTTGGTAAAGGGTAGATTGAGAGCAGCTGAAAACGTGGTCCTAGTGCGGATCTAGGCCGACCAGCCTCAGACCGGAAGTCAACCGGGCAAACTGCCCCAGGGCAAATTGAAACTTCAGTAGTACTCCCTGCTGGTGACTGATACCTCAGCTGAAAACCATGAGTAAGAAGCAGAAGAGGGCTCTCACCATAGACAGCTTTTACGGAGAGAAAATAGAGAAGTCCCCAGATCCTGAGATTCTGAAAACAATCCCAGATAAAGCCACAAAGGTGGACTTAAGCTGGTCTCCCTTTCAGAAGGCTTACCTGGAAGACTGCATAAAGAATCTCAAAAGAGAGCTAGAAGAAGAATGGGGAAATAAATTGAGATCAGGGCAACAGAGATATCAAAAACTGGAAAACAGGACTGGTGAATTGGAAAAAGACAATTCACTGAAAAACAAAATTGGTGAATTGGAAAAAGACAACAAT